>JAPMLY010001843.1:0-5000 GCA_026401115.1 Tetraselmis chui | reverse complement strand
CCGATATATGCAGCCTTAGGCGTCGTCTGCAAGTTAAAGCCCCACTGTTACCGCCGCCTGAAATAACCGCCAGTTTTCGGGTGGGGAACGAGTAGTGCGACACAAAGCATCCGAGGACTCGACTCGTCTTGAAGATAGATAGAATGCCAAAAATCCAGCCACCCGTCGCAGAAAATAACAAATAAAATGTATACTTGTAGTCCACTTACCCAATGAATAATACCGCATCCAGTGCAAATATCAATGATGATAATTTGCAGCGTGGTGCCGAAAATATACATTCGAAAATTAAAAATGACACTCGTCATCGAAGCAAAATAACTCAGGCATCCTAGCAATACATAAGTAATGAAAAAATGAGTTGACTATCAAGCTACTACCGGGTGTTTGCGAAATATCTGACATATGTTATATATCCATGATAAGTGTGAGAAATCAGCTCAAAATCAAAGAAAAAATAATCAGATTTGCAAAAAAACACTTTAAATCGGTTACAAATCAAAGCAAAAGACTTCACAAAATACAAACATCTAAATCAATATTATCAAAGTGACCATAATTATCAAAGCCGAGCGACATTCGTATGACTTCGCTCATATTCTCTATTCATGACACACCTGAATGACATTGTAATTAGCAGCGTTTCGATGATATTGGGCATTAATCCCACCTGTCCACCAGCGGCTGCATCGCATTCTTCAGCAGCTCTGTCACAACGTACTCGAAATGAGGCTGAAATGTGGCCGCCGCAATGCTGCCGTCCCCGCTGACGGTCACATCAGGGCTGTTGCTGTTCTTCTCGATACAAAACGCTCGGCAGTCCTCTGCCGTGTTCTTCAAGCAGTCCAGCACGCGGCAGGAGGGCGCCACGGCGGTGCGGACCCTCATCCCCCACATCCGCCGCTCCACGCTGTTCTTCGGCGGCCCCTGCAGTACCTCCACCGCTTTCTGATGCTCCAGGACCAACAGCCGCCACGCGATGACACCCAGGTGGAGGGCGTCCATGGCCGCATCCAGCTGGGGACAGATGTAACCAACGCCAGCGGTCAGTCAGTCAGGTAGTCAGTCAGTTTGGGGTATTTAGGGTCACAGTAAGGAAATCCTGTCAATCATTCAGAAAATTAAGGGCATTTAATGACATCAACAAATAAAACAATGATTGTGTGTAAATAGGTGTTGCACGGCACAACGTTCACATTCGATGTGAAATGATACAGAACCCATAAGATAAAATAAATTGAGCACGCATTTAAAACTTGTTGGTAAACTAAAACGGTTTCCCTACATTCCACCAGACTGAACATGAACACACACGCAACACAGTATTGTTAACCTTACAAACACCGACATAAACTACAAAGACCAACAACATCCCCCGAATCTTTTTTTTTATGTGTAGAAAAATGGGAAAAGCATGTATCGTCTTAACTGCACAACTTTTGCTTCCAGACAAAATCGGTCGATGACTGACGCTAAAAAATATTGATCTCGAAGAGAGGAAATGACAGACAGATTTCTTGAGGCGTAAAGCCACTGTCTGTGCGTTTCCATCTGAAACTTCGGCTGTTTATTTCAGTTACGTCTGGAGCGCATTTATCCATCCACAGATGTTTCCTGAAATAATTCAAAAAAATTAAAAAGTATACGCTTGATTACAATGAATATGACTCTGACTGTCGCGTTGCCTTCCTAAAGTTCAACAGAAACCATATAAAATGTGGCCGTAGCTTTCCGAAACATTATTATGATAAGTTCGATTGCATACACAACCTAGCAGACATACCTTACCGGGCCCAGAGAAGCAATGCTCTCGAAAGAAACCCTTTTTCAACAACATGACATTGAATTGAAGTTCCGTTGATATTTCTTAACTCAGCACGAAATGTAATGCCGAAGCACCACAGAAAAAATAACCAAAATCTTTATTTTCTAAAAAAAAATGCTCAGCTTAGTTCATTAGAAATTTGGGTCACACACTTACACACGCTATATCATACGCAAAAAACTGTCCTCAATTTTCTCAAAATCTGCGAATCATTTGTAATGATATCCCATAAATTTATTGACCTGCAGTGCAATGCTGCACCACTCAACTTTTCGCAAGCGCAGAGTCTGCAAATAATTAGCTGCGATTTATTAGTATTATTATTATTATTATTGTTGTTATTATTATTATTATTATTATTGTTATCATTATTATATTCCGTACAATTCATCAGACCACCCCTCCACCATTTCTCACCCACCCTCACCTGCCCACTGTGTCCTCCCTTCGCCACCGCCCGTTGCCCCTCGCCCACCGCCCTCGCCAGATCCTGCTCCAGCTCCCCCGACGCCTCGTGAAGTTGGTGCGAGAAGGCGACCGTCTGTCGCCAACCGACCTCTTGTTGCTCGGCCGTCAGCCGCACCACGCTCCTCTCGTTGGGCAACAACTCCGCAGAGCTCAGCTTGTCGCAAATCTCTTCACGCCTGCACCAAATGCCAAAAAATTTAAAAAATCTCAGACTCGCCACTGCGCTCAAAATCTTGCACATTTGAACCAAATCAAAAATGCATTTTTGTATTCTTCTGAATCCTAGGGTTTAATTACCATGCCCCAACACAAATGAGCGGGATGAGTCATTAACAAGGCGGTGTAGTGTGTGCAATATATTACCGTTATATCGGCGAACGTGCAATGATGCGGTTGGTGACAGCAGCCAAAAGCGGAGGTAGTCAGTGTGCAGCAACGGGGGAAACGCCATGGCACGGGTAGCTTTCCAATTTTGATATACCCAAATAAATCGCTGCGGCTATTTTATACCGACACAAATGCGCAATCCGCGGAATAATTTTAAATAATTGGAAGTTTAGCGAGAATAAATAATTATAGTCCGCGGTTTAACATATCGACCCTCCATCACGGTGAAGATGTTTCAATGAATTATAAATATATATAACCGGTCTAAATATATAATGTGACGCGATATTGTTTGACGGTACGTGCGTGCACGTGCGGGTACTGGTACTGGTTTGGTCCGTGGGTGCCTATTACCTGCGCAGAGTGGGCGTCAGCATAGCGGCCAGCCCACTACCGTTCTCACCCATCACCCTACGCAGCTCCGCACCCTGTTGATACAGCCGTACAGGTAGCTCCGACTGCAGAAACCTGCTAGCGATGATGGCGTCCAGTCGACGGGGGCGCGTCACGTACCGGTGCAGGCCTGTTTTTGCCCCCACCCCAACAAAATTTCACAGCGACCACGTCAGGAATCCGGTCACGGGGCGAACAGCGCAGGCACGGCGCTTAGGCCGAAATTAGCGCGTGCTCAGTGACACGGCGATTACCGTCGTCCCTTCTGTCTATGTGGAAGAAAACGCGGCCAAGTCGTGCTGAATTTTTCGAGCTAAGATAGCCCGTGGTGAGTTGGCTTTCTATTGAATTGCAGGAGTGCGCGGTTACTGCCATTCTGATCGTACCCGTACCTGTAAGACAGACCGGGGTGCTCCCCGGAAAAGGTGGGCTGCCGTCG
Source organism: Tetraselmis chui (assembly GCA_026401115.1). NCBI lineage: Eukaryota > Viridiplantae > Chlorophyta > Chlorodendrophyceae > Chlorodendrales > Chlorodendraceae > Tetraselmis > Tetraselmis chui. The sequence continues at coordinate 1,488 of JAPMLY010001843.1, read as the reverse complement.
TCCTGGGTCTCGCGAGCCGGAGACGCCGATGCGAGGCCTCTACGGTCACTGATGACATTGGATAGAGGCAGAAGGGCGCTGCAGGAGGTGAGGATATGCGACAGGACTTCTGTCGGTGGCGTGGTGGTTACGTGTCCCGAGACGACGCACCGCCAAAGTAGTGAGTAGGAGCTCGGTGCCGCACCGCGACTCATTGTTCGAGGCGGCGTCGGCGAGGGGTGGGTAGGGCAGCTCGAAGGCGCGAGGACGTTTGTGCCGACAGTTCAATTATTCCGAAATTCGCATGCTTTGCGAAGACGTAAGGAGATTATGGCAGGTCTGTCACCTCTGAATAGCTCGCGCTCAAAGGTTGGGATGACGCGAAACTGGGCATGCTCCGCGCTGCGCTGCGCTGCGATATGACGATAAAAAACCCACCAACTGCTGTACAGGTACGGGTCGTACAATGCTTCCTGAAGCTATACGGCAGATTTTATTTAAAAAAATATGTGCTATAATAGGTTATTATCTCTATCTCTATCTCTATTATATCTAGTATTACATTATATAATATATCCACTATTAAGAAGCTTATTTACGTATATTGTTTTACTATTAATTAATATTTTTTCCCCCAATAATATATTACCCGAACACTCCGCCGCGTCAGCCAGACGAATAACGCAGAGAAATGTATACGGGTACGGGTAAAGTAAATCAGCGATGGAAGAACACACAATCGAGCTTAATTAAATGATTGATTTATGTTGTATTCTTAAGGATTACCTGAAAAAGCGCCTGAGACCGCTAAGCAAAAAGAAGAGAAGAGGAAAAAACATAAGCCCGACTCGAGGAAGGCACGCCACAAGATCAGCATGCCTAAATGCTTCATAGATCCCGCGACATTGTTTTATTTTATTTAGTTTTCCGCTTTGCTGGGAGCTATCTATTTGTATCATGCAAATCTACGGAGAGTCATCACATGACATTATCTTCATTTTCTTCTGCATTTGCTATTAAATAGCTATCCTTAATATCGCCAACAGCACAGCCAAATTCGAAATATGGATGAGCGTCAAATATAAAACTGCCATAGTTGTCGGGTAGTAAGGATTACGTTCAGGACTACTTCTGATATATTGTCGTGGCATATATAGTTCATTAACAATCATCTCGTTAATTTTCGGGCCGATGTTAGAAACGAATCATGTGCGAATCATCATGAACTAAGCCACCATCCGCGAAAGATGAGATGTTAAATTCCATGAGGCTGCTAAATTCCAAGCGATACTTCTCAGGCTCATTAGTGACGCGGGTTCGAATCCGGGGATGGTATTATACCGCTGAGCTATCCCCGGGTTTCGGATCTGCTGATCTAGTGACTTGGGGGTAGCTTGAGGGGTTAGGGCTACAGGTAAGTGCCGGGTAGTTAGGGTTTCCCTCCCTGCTTGTCTCTTACCTGTACACAGTTTAAGGCCGGTTCTTAGATGAACTTAGCCACCATCCGCG
>JAPMLY010001842.1:25691-49862 GCA_026401115.1 Tetraselmis chui | reverse complement strand
ACCACTAAATGAGCGAACATACCGTATGTCAATGGTAGAGCTCCGAGAGGTTCAAGTGCAATTACACGATTTACTCGCAATAGGTTGGATTCATGCGACAAAATCTCCGTAAGGTGCCTTTACTTTACATTTACGCGAGAATGAGGATACCATGCGTATGTTCGTAGACTACGGGATACCCATCGGCCTTTCAAGGAAAGTCTGTACATTGTATCCCCGGATCGATGATTTATCCGACTCGCTAATAATGGGGCTAACTATTTCAATACGGTAGACATGTACTAGGCCTATCACCAAGTTTGAGTCAAAGAGCGCGACATACATAAAACAACATTCCCACCACATTTCGGAATGTCCAAGTGCAACGTTTTACCCTTTGGACTATGCTACGCCCCACACGGAATCCAAGCGATGATGAATCGAGGCTAGCCCCGAGTCTAGGCAAACTCCGCTTGGTATATCTTGACGACGTGTTGATCTAAAGTCTAACGGCCGATGAACACCTCGAGCATATTAAACACGTATTACGAGAGCCGGCGGAACACATAGCAATGATTGTGGAGAACCACAACTACTTTATCCCGAGAAGCATAGGACCCCGCCCACACCGTTGAAACCACCCAAGCGTGGCTACATAGTAAAGTCGAATTTCACAATCATGACTTGGCCGCCGACCACAACGGATATGTCGTGGATTAAAAACGTTTTGGGCATCATAGTTACACGATTGCAATCGAGGATGCATGTGATCGCGTGTTAGTGGTATAATTCGGATTTCGAGGAGCGGGGAAAAATGCCATTGTTGGACATGCGAATATTGCGCACGTCATTTGGGCGGAGATTGTGAGCTTGCTTTGCAATGAAAGGTGGTATCATGACTTCGACGGGTAGTACTCCGTTGGCTTGAGAAAAAGGTAAAAAATTGAGTCATGACAACCATAAGCGCTCCAACGAGAAGCGGGCGGTTTCTAAGCGCCATCTTCACAAGTATAGGCCGGGGACAACCCGCCGATGGCATGGGTTATCAAGTGTGACTTGCTTATTCGATTGGAGGTGGGATGCCGAGTGGATGACATCGTTGCGAGATTCCTTTAACGAGTGTACGGACAACATTAAGGAGACATGCAATCTAACCCCAACACGCGAGTGTGACTTCGACATTAACCTCGAGTGTAATGAACCACTAAATGAGCGAACATACCGTATGTCAATGGTAGAGCTCCGAGAGGTTCAAGTGCAATTACACGATTTACTCGCAATAGGTTGGATTCATGCGACAAAATCTCCGTAAGGTGCCTTTACTTTACATTTACGCGAGAATGAGGATACCATGCGTATGTTCGTAGACTACGGGATACCCATCGGCCTTTCAAGGAAAGTCTGTACATTGTTACCCCGGATCGATGATTTATCCGACTCGCTAATAATGGGGCTAACTATTTCAATACGGTAGACATGTACTAGGCCTATCACCAAGTTTGAGTCAAAGAGCGCGACATACATAAAACAACATTCCCACCACATTTCGGAATGTCCAAGTGCAACGTTTTACCCTTTGGACTATGCTACGCCCCACACGGAATCCAAGCGATGATGAATCGAGGCTAGCCCCGAGTCTAGGCAAACTCCGCTTGGTATATCTTGACGACGTGTTGATCTAAAGTCTAACGGCCGATGAACACCTCGAGCATATTAAACACGTATTACGAGAGCCGGCGGAACACATAGCAATGATTGTGGAGAACCACAACTACTTTATCCCGAGAAACCGAGGACCCCGCCCACACCGTTGAAACCACCCAAGCGTGGCTACATAGTAAAGTCGAATTTCACAATCATGACTTGGCCGCCGACCACAACGGATATGTCGTGGATTAAAAACGTTTTGGGCATCATAGTTACACGATTGCAATCGAGGATGCATGTGATCGCGTGTTAGTGGTATAATTCGGATTTCGAGGAGCGGGGAAAAATGCCATTGTTGGACATGCGAATATTGCGCACGTCATTTGGGCGGAGATTGTGAGCTTGCTTTGCAATGAAAGGTGGTATCATGACTTCGACGGGTAGTACTCCGTTGGCTTGAGAAAAAGGTAAAAAATTGAGTCATGACAACCATAAGCGCTCCAACGAGAAGCGGGCGGTTTCTAAGCGCCATCTTCACAAGTATAGGCCGGGGACAACCCGCCGATGGCATGGGTTATCAAGTGTGACTTGCTTATTCGATTGGAGGTGGGATGCCGAGTGGATGACATCGTTGCGAGATTCCTTTAACGAGTGTACGGACAACATTAAGGAGACATGCAATCTAACCCCAACACGCGAGTGTGACTTCGACATTAACCTCGAGTGTAATGAACCACTAAATGAGCGAACATACCGTATGTCAATGGTAGAGCTCCGAGAGGTTCAAGTGCAATTACACGATTTACTCGCAATAGATTGGATTCATGCGACAAAATCTCCGTAAGGTGCCTTTACTTTACATTTACGCGAGAATGAGGATACCATGCGTATGTTCGTAGACTACGGGATACCCATCGGCCTTTCAAGGAAAGTCTGTACATTGTTACCCCGGATCGATGATTTATCCGACTCGCTAATAATGGGGCTAACTATTTCAATACGGTAGACATGTACTAGGCCTATCACCAAGTTTGAGTCAAAGAGCGCGACATACATAAAACAACATTCCCACCACATTTCGGAATGTCCAAGTGCAACGTTTTACCCTTTGGACTATGCTACGCCCCACACGGAATCCAAGCGATGATGAATCGAGGCTAGCCCCGAGTCTAGGCAAACTCCGCTTGGTATATCTTGACGACGTGTTGATCTAAAGTCTAACGGCCGATGAACACCTCGAGCATATTAAACACGTATTACGAGAGCCGGCGGAACACATAGCAATGATTGTGGAGAACCACAACTACTTTATCCCGAGAAACCGAGGACCCCGCCCACACCGTTGAAACCACCCAAGCGTGGCTACATAGTAAAGTCGAATTTCACAATCATGACTTGGCCGCCGACCACAACGGATATGTCGTGGATTAAAAACGTTTTGGGCATCATAGTTACACGATTGCAATCGAGGATGCATGTGGTCGCGTGTTAGTGGTATAATTCGGATTTCGAGGAGCGGGGAAAAATGCCATTGTTGGACATGCGAATATTGCGCACGTCATTTGGGCGGAGATTGTGAGCTTGCTTTGCAATGAAAGGTGGTATCATGACTTCGACGGGTAGTACTCCGTTGGCTTGAGAAAAAGGTAAAAAATTGAGTCATGACAACCATAAGCGCTCCAACGAGAAGCGGGCGGTTTCTAAGCGCCATCTTCACAAGTATAGGCCGGGGACAACCCGCCGATGGCATGGGTTATCAAGTGTGACTTGCTTATTCGATTGGAGGTGGGATGCCGAGTGGATGACATCGTTGCGAGATTCCTTTAACGAGTGTACGGACAACATTAAGGAGACATGCAATCTAACCCCAACACGCGAGTGTGACTTCGACATTAACCTCGAGTGTAATGAACCACTAAATGAGCGAACATACCGTATGTCAATGGTAGAGCTCCGAGAGGTTCAAGTGCAATTACACGATTTACTCGCAATAGGTTGGATTCATGCGACAAAATCTCCGTAAGGTGCCTTTACTTTACATTTACGCGAGAATGAGGATACCATGCGTATGTTCGTAGACTACGGGATACCCATCGGCCTTTCAAGGAAAGTCTGTACATTGTTACCCCGGATCGATGATTTATCCGACTCGCTAATAATGGGGCTAACTATTTCAATACGGTAGACATGTACTAGGCCTATCACCAAGTTTGAGTCAAAGAGCGCGACATACATAAAACAACATTCCCACCACATTTCGGAATGTCCAAGTGCAACGTTTTACCCTTTGGACTATGCTACGCCCCACACGGAATCCAAGCGATGATGAATCGAGGCTAGCCCCGAGTCTAGGCAAACTCCGCTTGGTATATCTTGACGACGTGTTGATCTAAAGTCTAACGGCCGATGAACACCTCGAGCATATTAAACACGTATTACGAGAGCCGGCGGAACACATAGCAATGATTGTGGAGAACCACAACTACTTTATCCCGAGAAACCGAGGACCCCGCCCACACCGTTGAAACCACCCAAGCGTGGCTACATAGTAAAGTCGAATTTCACAATCATGACTTGGCCGCCGACCACAACGGATATGTCGTGGATTAAAAACGTTTTGGGCATCATAGTTACACGATTGCAATCGAGGATGCATGTGATCGCGTGTTAGTGGTATAATTCGGATTTCGAGGAGCGGGGAAAAATGCCATTGTTGGACATGCGAATATTGCGCACGTCATTTGGGCGGAGATTGTGAGCTTGCTTTGCAATGAAAGGTGGTATCATGACTTCGACGGGTAGTACTCCGTTGGCTTGAGAAAAAGGTAAAAAATTGAGTCATGACAACCATAAGCGCTCCAACGAGAAGCGGGCGGTTTCTAAGCGCCATCTTCACAAGTATAGGCCGGGGACAACCCGCCGATGGCATGGGTTATCAAGTGTGACTTGCTTATTCGATTGGAGGTGGGATGCCGAGTGGATGACATCGTTGCGAGATTCCTTTAACGAGTGTACGGACAACATTAAGGAGACATGCAATCTAACCCCAACACGCGAGTGTGACTTCGACATTAACCTCGAGTGTAATGAACCACTAAATGAGCGAACATACCGTATGTCAATGGTAGAGCTCCGAGAGGTTCAAGTGCAATTACACGATTTACTCGCAATAGGTTGGATTCATGCGACAAAATCTCCGTAAGGTGCCTTTACTTTACATTTACGCGAGAATGAGGATACCATGCGTATGTTCGTAGACTACGGGATACCCATCGGCCTTTCAAGGAAAGTCTGTACATTGTTACCCCGGATCGATGATTTATCCGACTCGCTAATAATGGGGCTAACTATTTCAATACGGTAGACATGTACTAGGCCTATCACAAAGTTTGAGTCAAAGAGCGCGACACAGGGCTAGACCGTTAACCACCTAATCCAACCTCTCCAAGGGTGTTCGGGGGTTTTACTCCCCCCCGGGGAGGATGCAAGTAGAGGCGAAGGTTGTGTGCATTTAGGGTCGTGCGTGGAGGCAATGTGCGGATGTGCGGCGGGAGGTCGTGCGGGACTTGATGCGGTATATGAGTAGGAGGTGATGCAGCCATTGGACAGTATGCGTGTGGAGTTGTGTAAGAATGCGAGACGTGTCAAGGCGTGCTTTGGAGACGAGTTTATCAGGAGGGTCGGTGCGGGCGGTGAGAAGGGAGGTGAGACTCGTGATAGTGGAGGAGTGCGGTGTACCTGTGCGGCTCATGACTATTGGGAGGATGTCGACCACTGTGCCTGGCCAGTGGTTTCTGATGGCGTTCGCAAGGGGTGTGCATTTGTCACGAATGAGGTCGGCTGTGTGGGATAGGTTGTTGTCTGTGCAGTACTTCCATTCCCCTATCTGAATCTTTTTTATGGACGCGTAGCGACGGCGACCGTTGGAGTGACCAACGAATCGGGGTTCGAGGATGCGGATGAAGTCAGGTTTGTGTGCAGGGGGACGAAGCAGGGGGGGGAGAATCTCAGGGGGGAGGACGGCGGGGCATGAGGTTAAGGAGTCAGGCGAGTGTGACTTCGACATTAACCTCGAGTGTAATGAACCACTAAATGAGCGAACATACCGTATGTCAATGGTACAGCTCCGAGAGGTTCAAGTGCAATTACACGATTTACTCGCAATAGGTTGGATTCATGCGACAAAATTTCCGTAAGGTGCCTTTACTTTACATTTACGCGAGAATGAGGATACCATGCGTATGTTCGTAGACTACGGGATACCCATCGGCCTTTCAAGGAAAGTCTGTACATTGTTACCCCGGATCGATGATTTATCCGACTCGCTAATAATGGGGCTAACTATTTCAATACGGTAGACATGTACTAGGCCTATCACAAAGTTTGAGTCAAAGAGCGCGACATACATAAAACAACATTCCCACCACATTTCGGAATGTCCAATTGCAACGTTTTACCCTTTGGACTATGCTACGCCCCACACGGAATCCAAGCGATGATGAATCGAGGCTAGCCCCGAGTCTAGGCAAACTCCGCTTGGTATATCTTGACGACGTGTTGATCTAAAGTCTAACGGCCGATGAACACCTCGAGCATATTAAACACGTATTACGAGAGCCGGCGGAACACATAGCAATGATTGTGGAGAACCACAACTACTTTATCCCGAGAAACCGAGGACCCCGCCCACACCGTTGAAACCACCCAAGCGTGGCTACATAGTAAAGTCGAATTTCACAATCATGACTTGGCCGCCGACCACAACGGATATGTCGTGGATTAAAAACGTTTTGGGCATCATAGTTATACGATTGCAATCGAGGATGCATGTGATCGCGTGTTAGTGGTATAATTCGGATTTCGAGGAGCGGGGAAAAATGCCATTGTTGGACATGCGAATATTGCGCACGTCATTTGGGCGGAGATTGTGAGCTTGCTTTGCAATGAAAGGTGGTATCATGACTTCGACGGGTAGTACTCCGTTGGCTTGAGAAAAAGGAAAAATATTGAGTCATGAAAACCATAAGCGCTCCAACGAGAAGCGGGCGGTTTCTAAGCGACATCTTCACTAGTATAGCCCGGGGACAACCCGCCGATGGCATGGGTTATCAAGTGTGACTTGCTTATTAGATTGGAGGTGGGATGCCGAGTGGATGACATCGTTGCGAGATTCCTTTAACGAGTGTACGGACAACATTAAGGAGACATGCAATCTAACCCCAACACGCGAGTGTGACTTCGACATTAACCTCGAGTGTGATGAACCACTAAATGAGCGAACATACCGTATGTCAATGGTAGAGCTCCGAGAGGTTCAAGTGCAATTACACGATTTACTCGCAATAGGTTGGATTCATGCGACAAAATCTCCGTAAGGTGCCTTTACTTTACATTTACGCGAGAATGAGGATACCATGCGTATGTTCGTAGACTACGGGATACCCATCGGCCTTTCAAGGAAAGTCTGTACATTGTTACCCCGGATCGATGATTTATCCGACTCGCTACTAATGGGGCTAACTATTTCAATACGGTAGACATGTACTAGGCCTATCACAAAGTTTGAGTCAAAGAGCGCGACATACATAAAACAACATTCCCACCACATTTCGGAATGTCCAAGTGCAACGTTTTACCCTTTGGACTATGCTACGCCCCACACGGAATCCAAGCGATGATGAATCGAGGCTAGCCCCGAGTCTAGGCAAACTCCGCTTGGTATATCTTGACGACGTGTTGATCTAAAGTCTAACGGCCGATGAACACCTCGAGCATATTCAACTCGTATTACGAGAGCCGGCGGAACACATAGCAATGATTGTGGAGAACCACAACTACTTTATCCCGAGAAACCGAGGACCCCGCCCACACCGTTGAAACCACCCAAGCGTGGCTACATAGTAAAGTCGAATTTCACAATCATGACTTGGCCGCCGACCACAACGGATATGTCGTGGATTAAAAACGTTTTGGGCATCATAGTTACACGATTGCAATCGAGGATGCATGTGATCGCGTGTTAGTGGTATAATTCGGATTTCGAGGAGCGGGGAAAAATGCCATTGTTGGACATGCGAATATTGCGCACGTCATTTGGGCGGAGATTGTGAGCTTGCTTTGCAATGAAAGGTGGTATCATGACTTCGACGGGTAGTACTCCGTTGGCTTGAGAAAAAGGAAAAAAATTGAGTCATGACAACCATAAGCGCTCCAACGAGAAGCGGGCGGTTTCTAAGCGACATCTTCACTAGTATAGCCCGGGGACAACCCGCCGATGGCATGGGTTATCAAGTGTGACTTGCTTATTCGATTGGAGGTGGGATGCCGAGTGGATGACATCGTTGCGAGATTCCTTTAACGAGTGTACGGACAACATTAAGGAGACATGCAATCTACCCCCAACACGCGAGTGTGACTTCGACATTAACCTCGAGTGTAATGAACCACTAAATGAGCGAACATACCGTATGTCAATGGTACAGCTCCGAGAGGTTCAAGTGCAATTACACGATTTACTCGCAATAGGTTGGATTCATGCGACAAAATTTCCGTAAGGTGCCTTTACTTTACATTTACGCGAGAATGAGGATACCATGCGTATGTTCGTAGACTACGGGATACCCATCGGCCTTTCAAGGAAAGTCTGTACATTGTTACCCCGGATCGATGATTTATCCGACTCGCTACTAATGGGGCTAACTATTTCAATTCGGTAGACATGTACTAGGCCTATCACAAAGTTTGAGTCAAAGAGCGCGACATACATAAAACAACATTCCCACCACATTTCGGAATGTCCAATTGCAACGTTTTACCCTTTGGACTATGCTACGCCCCACACGGAATCCAAGCGATGATGAATCGAGGCTAGCCCCGAGTCTAGGCAAACTCCGCTTGGTATATCTTGACGACGTGTTGATCTAAAGTCTAACGGCCGATGAACACCTCGAGCATATTAAACACGTATTACGAGAGCCGGCGGAACACATAGCAATGATTGTGGAGAACCACAACTACTTTATCCCGAGAAGCATAGGACCCCGCCCACACCGTTGAAACCACCCAAGCGTGGCTACATAGCAAGTCGAATTTCACAATCATGACTTGGCCGCCGACCACAACGGATATGTCGTGGATTAAAAACGTTTTGGGCATCATAGTTACACGATTGCAATCGAGGATTCATGTGATCGCGTGTTAGTGGTATAATTCGGATTTCGAGGAGCAGGGAAAAATGCCATTGTTGGACATGCGAATATTGCGCACGTCATTTGGGCGGAGATTGTGAGCTTGCTTTGCAATGAAAGGTGGTATCATGACTTCGACGGGTAGTACTCCGTTGGCTTGAGAAAAAGGAAAAAAATTGAGTCATGACAACCATAAGCGCTCCAACGAGAAGCGGGCGGTTTCTAAGCGACATCTTCACTAGTATAGCCCGGGGACAACCCGCCGATTGCATGGGTTATCAAGTGTGACTTGCTTATTCGATTGGAGGTGGGATGCCGAGTGGATGACATCGTTGCGAGATTCCTTTAACGAGTGTACGGACAACATTAAGGAGACATGCAATCTACCCCCAACACGCGAGTGTGACTTCGACATTAACCTCGAGTGTAATGAACCACTAAATGAGCGAACATACCGTATGTCAATGGTAGAGCTCCGAGAGGTTCAAGTGCAATTACACGATTTACTCGCAATAGGTTGGATTCATGCGACAAAATTTCCGTAAGGTGCCTTTACTTTACATTTACGCGAGAATGAGGATACCATGCGTATGTTCGTAGACTACGGGATACCCATCGGCCTTTCAAGGAAAGTCTGTACATTGTTACCCCGGATCGATGATTTATCCGACTCGCTAATAATGGGGCTAACTATTTCAATACGGTAGACATGTACTAGGCCTATCACAAAGTTTGAGTCAAAGAGCGCGACATACATAAAACAAATTGAAATTGAAATTGTTTACAACATGTACCGTATGCGCCGGTTTTTCACCAAAAGCCGGATGCGTCGGCTGCTGTCTCTGGGCCCTCCCAACTATGTCATACAGGGAACTTACAAGTCAGGGCTAGACCGTTAACCACCTAATCCAACCTCTCCAAGGGTGTTCGGGGGTTTTACTCCCCCCCGGGGAGGATGCAAGTAGAGGCGAAGGTTGTGTGCATTTAGGGTCGTGCGTGGAGGCAATGTGCGGATGTGCGGCGGGAGGTCGTGCGGGACTTGATGCGGTATATGAGTAGGAGGTGATGCAGCCATTGGACAGTATGCGTGTGGAGTTGTGTAAGAATGCGAGACGTGTCAAGGCGTGCTTTGGAGACGAGTTTATCAGGAGGGTCGGTGCGGGCGGTGAGAAGGGAGGTGAGACTCGTGATAGTGGAGGAGTGCGGTGTACCTGTGCGGCTCATGACTATTGGGAGGATGTCGACCACTGTGCCTGGCCAGTGGTTTCTGATGGCGTTCGCAAGGGGTGTGTATTTGTCACGAATGAGGTCGGCTGTGTGGGATAGGTTGTTGTCTGTGCAGTACTTCCATTCCCCTATCTGAATCTTTTTTATGGACGCGTAGCGACGGCGACCGTTGGAGTGACCAACGAATCGGGGTTCGAGGATGCGGATGAAGTCAGGTTTGTGTGCAGGGGGACGAAGCAGGGGGGGGAGAATCTCAGGGGGGAGGACGGCGGGGCATGAGGTTAAGGAGTCAGGCGAGTGTGACTTCGACATTAACCTCGAGTGTAATGAACCACTAAATGAGCGAACATACCGTATGTCAATGTTACAGCTCCGAGAGGTTCAAGTGCAATTACACGATTTACTCGCAATAGGTTGGATTCATGCGACAAAATTTCCGTAAGGTGCCTTTACTTTACATTTACGCGAGAATGAGGATACCATGCGTATGTTCGTAGACTACGGGATACCCATCGGCCTTTCAAGGAAAGTCTGTACATTGTTACCCCGGATCGATGATTTATCCGACTCGCTAATAATGGGGCTAACTATTTCAATACGGTAGACATGTACTAGGCCTATCACAAAGTTTGAGTCAAAGAGCGCGACATACATAAAACAACATTCCCACCACATTTCGGAATGTCCAATTGCAACGTTTTACCCTTTGGACTATGCTACGCCCCACACGGAATCCAAGCGATGATGAATCGAGGCTAGCCCCGAGTCTAGGCAAACTCCGCTTGGTATATCTTGACGACGTGTTGATCTAAAGTCTAACGGCCGATGAACACCTCGAGCATATTAAACACGTATTACGAGAGCCGGCGGAACACATAGCAATGATTGTGGAGAACCACAACTACTTTATCCCGAGAAACCGAGGACCCCGCCCACACCGTTGAAACCACCCAAGCGTGGCTACATAGTAAAGTCGAATTTCACAATCATGACTTGGCCGCCGACCACAACGGATATGTCGTGGATTAAAAACGTTTTGGGCATCATAGTTATACGATTGCAATCGAGGATGCATGTGATCGCGTGTTAGTGGTATAATTCGGATTTCGAGGAGCGGGGAAAAATGCCATTGTTGGACATGCGAATATTGCGCACGTCATTTGGGCGGAGATTGTGAGCTTGCTTTGCAATGAAAGGTGGTATCATGACTTCGACGGGTAGTACTCCGTTGGCTTGAGAAAAAGGAAAAATATTGAGTCATGAAAACCATAAGCGCTCCAACGAGAAGCGGGCGGTTTCTAAGCGACATCTTCACTAGTATAGCCCGGGGACAACCCGCCGATGGCATGGGTTATCAAGTGTGACTTGCTTATTAGATTGGAGGTGGGATGCCGAGTGGATGACATCGTTGCGAGATTCCTTTAACGAGTGTACGGACAACATTAAGGAGACATGCAATCTAACCCCAACACGCGAGTGTGACTTCGACATTAACCTCGAGTGTGATGAACCACTAAATGAGCGAACATACCGTATGTCAATGGTAGAGCTCCGAGAGGTTCAAGTGCAATTACACGATTTACTCGCAATAGGTTGGATTCATGCGACAAAATCTCCGTAAGGTGCCTTTACTTTACATTTACGCGAGAATGAGGATACCATGCGTATGTTCGTAGACTACGGGATACCCATCGGCCTTTCAAGGAAAGTCTGTACATTGTTACCCCGGATCGATGATTTATCCGACTCGCTACTAATGGGGCTAACTATTTCAATACGGTAGACATGTACTAGGCCTATCACAAAGTTTGAGTCAAAGAGCGCGACATACATAAAACAACATTCCCACCACATTTCGGAATGTCCAAGTGCAACGTTTTACCCTTTGGACTATGCTACGCCCCACACGGAATCCAAGCGATGATGAATCGAGGCTAGCCCCGAGTCTAGGCAAACTCCGCTTGGTATATCTTGACGACGTGTTGATCTAAAGTCTAACGGCCGATGAACACCTCGAGCATATTCAACTCGTATTACGAGAGCCGGCGGAACACATAGCAATGATTGTGGAGAACCACAACTACTTTATCCCGAGAAACCGAGGACCCCGCCCACACCGTTGAAACCACCCAAGCGTGGCTACATAGTAAAGTCGAATTTCACAATCATGACTTGGCCGCCGACCACAACGGATATGTCGTGGATTAAAAACGTTTTGGGCATCATAGTTACACGATTGCAATCGAGGATGCATGTGATCGCGTGTTAGTGGTATAATTCGGATTTCGAGGAGCGGGGAAAAATGCCATTGTTGGACATGCGAATATTGCGCACGTCATTTGGGCGGAGATTGTGAGCTTGCTTTGCAATGAAAGGTGGTATCATGACTTCGACGGGTAGTACTCCGTTGGCTTGAGAAAAAGGAAAAAAATTGAGTCATGACAACCATAAGCGCTTTAACGAGAAGCGGGCGGTTTCTAAGCGACATCTTCACTAGTATAGCCCGGGGACAACCCGCCGATGGCATGGGTTATCAAGTGTGACTTGCTTATTCGATTGGAGGTGGGATGCCGAGTGGATGACATCGTTGCGAGATTCCTTTAACGAGTGTACGGACAACATTAAGGAGACATGCAATCTACCCCCAACACGCGAGTGTGACTTCGACATTAACCTCGAGTGTAATGAACCACTAAATGAGCGAACATACCGTATGTCAATGGTAGAGCTCCGAGAGGTTCAAGTGCAATTACACGATTTACTCGCAATAGGTTGGATTCATGCGACAAAATTTCCGTAAGGTGCCTTTACTTTACATTTACGCGAGAATGAGGATACCATGCGTATGTTCGTAGACTACGGGATACCCATCGGCCTTTCAAGGAAAGTCTGTACATTGTTACCCCGGATCGATGATTTATCCGACTCGCTACTAATGGGGCTAACTATTTCAATTCGGTAGACATGTACTAGGCCTATCACAAAGTTTGAGTCAAAGAGCGCGACATACATAAAACAACATTCCCACCACATTTCGGAATGTCCAATTGCAACGTTTTACCCTTTGGACTATGCTACGCCCCACACGGAATCCAAGCGATGATGAATCGAGGCTAGCCCCGAGTCTAGGCAAACTCCGCTTGGTATATCTTGACGACGTGTTGATCTAAAGTCTAACGGCCGATGAACACCTCGAGCATATTAAACACGTATTACGAGAGCCGGCGGAACACATAGCAATGATTGTGGAGAACCACAACTACTTTATCCCGAGAAGCATAGGACCCCGCCCACACCGTTGAAACCACCCAAGCGTGGCTACATAGCAAGTCGAATTTCACAATCATGACTTGGCCGCCGACCACAACGGATATGTCGTGGATTAAAAACGTTTTGGGCATCATAGTTACACGATTGCAATCGAGGATGCATGTGATCGCGTGTTAGTGGTATAATTCGGATTTCGAGGAGCGGGGAAAAATGCCATTGTTGGACATGCGAATATTGCGCACGTCATTTGGGCGGAGATTGTGAGCTTGCTTTGCAATGAAAGGTGGTATCATGACTTCGACGGGTAGTACTCCGTTGGCTTGAGAAAAAGGAAAAAAATTGAGTCATGACAACCATAAGCGCTCCAACGAGAAGCGGGCGGTTTCTAAGCGACATCTTCACTAGTATAGCCCGGGGACAACCCGCCGATGGCATGGGTTATCAAGTGTGACTTGCTTATTCGATTGGAGGTGGGATGCCGAGTGGATGACATCGTTGCGAGATTCCTTTAACGAGTGTACGGACAACATTAAGGAGACATGCAATCTACCCCCAACACGCGAGTGTGACTTCGACATTAACCTCGAGTGTAATGAACCACTAAATGAGCGAACATACCGTATGTCAATGGTAGAGCTCCGAGAGGTTCAAGTGCAATTACACGATTTACTCGCAATAGGTTGGATTCATGCGACAAAATCTCCGTAAGGTGCCTTTACTTTACATTTACGCGAGAATGAGGATACCATGCGTATGTTCGTAGACTACGGGATACCCATCGGCCTTTCAAGGAAAGTCTGTACATTGTTACCCCGGATCGATGATTTATCCGACTCGCTAATAATGGGGCTAACTATTTCAATACGGTAGACATGTACTAGGCCTATCACAAAGTTTGAGTCAAAGAGCGCGACATACATAAAACAAATTGAAATTGAAATTGTTTACAACATGTACCGTATGCGCCGGTTTTTCACCAAAAGCCGGATGCGTCGGCTGCTGTCTCTGGGCCCTCCCAACTATGTCATACAGGGAACTTACAAGTCAGGGCTAGACCGTTAACCACCTAATCCAACCTCTCCAAGGGTGTTCGGGGGTTTTACTCCCCCCCGGGGAGGATGCAAGTAGAGGCGAAGGTTGTGTGCATTTAGGGTCGTGCGTGGAGGCAATGTGCGGATGTGCGGCGGGAGGTCGTGCGGGACTTGATGCGGTATATGAGTAGGAGGTGATGCAGCCATTGGACAGTATGCGTGTGGAGTTGTGTAAGAATGCGAGACGTGTCAAGGCGTGCTTTGGAGACGAGTTTATCAGGAGGGTCGGTGCGGGCGGTGAGAAGGGAGGTGAGACTCGTGATAGTGGAGGAGTGCGGTGTACCTGTGCGGCTCATGACTATTGGGAGGATGTCGACCACTGTGCCTGGCCAGTGGTTTCTGATGGCGTTCGCAAGGGGTGTGTATTTGTCACGAATGAGGTCGGCTGTGTGGGATAGGTTGTTGTCTGTGCAGTACTTCCATTCCCCTATCTGAATCTTTTTTATGGACGCGTAGCGACGGCGACCGTTGGAGTGACCAACGAATCGGGGTTCGAGGATGCGGATGAAGTCAGGTTTGTGTGCAGGGGGACGAAGCAGGGGGGGGAGAATCTCAGGGGGGAGGACGGCGGGGCATGAGGTTAAGGAGTCAGGCGAGAGACCTTCGTCAGCAGCAACAAGTCGGGTGGGCATGTGGGTGGGGTGAGGTGGGTGGCAGTCAAGTGGAGTGTGGGCAAGAGAGGGGGAAGCAAACGATTTTATGGGTTTGTTACCGAAGTCTGCGGTGATGGTTTCCCAGCGTCCTCCGTTGTGGCGCTCCAGTAGGGAGAGTAGGAGTTGCAGAGCGTTGTTGTGTCGGTCCTGTCTTAGACCAGACATAGAGGGGCAGTTACCGGCCATGTGGCCGTTGCTGGTGAATTGACCACATAGGGGGCAACGCAGGGTGGGGTTGTGAGTAAGTAGGCGGGTGTTGTGGACGCCCCACATGAATTCTTGTTTGTGTGTGAACTGTATATTTGTGAGGGTTGAGTGTTTTTTGTGGTAAGAGAAATCGGCGCCGTCCTTCGCGGCGCGGGCGAGGAGGCCTCCGTGTTTGGTTGTTTGCGAGAGAGGAGTGTGTGTGTGGATTGTGCTGTATTTGTGTGCGTCGGATTTGAGGTTGGTGTATCTGTAGGGAGTGGGGTCCCCTAAGGTTTGTGGGATGAGGGTGTATGGCCATGTCCAGTGGCCTATCGTGACTTCTGAACCGGTGGTGTATGTAGTATCGGGTGGGTGGCCATCCGCTACTTGGTTGGCGAGGGTGTCTGCGAGGTCGTTGCCGATGGAGTGGTTGTGGGCTTTTATTTTACCGAGGTGTGTACGGATGCCTGCTTCGCATCGGGTTTTAAGGGTGTGTGTGATAGATAAGAGGGTGTCGCGGTGAATGTGATGGCGGTAAGCGGAAGGGCAGTTTAAGTAACCTTGAATAAGGCGGAGGGAGCACGCACTGTCTGTGAGGAGGTGGGTGCGGCCAAGTTGGAGGCCTATATCTATGCCAGATAATTCAGCACGATTTATTGTATGTGAGGGAGGGGTAGAGGTCACCAGGATTTTGATTCTGGTGTCCGAGGCGGGGTGGGTAGCTGCTGCTCCGAGGGGGGTCGAGCCGCCTTTTTTCGAGCCGTCTGTGTAGACAAAGTCCTGCCAGTTCCAAGCAGGGGTGCCTCTGGTGGGGGGGTACGTTAGATGTACGCGGTCCGGGAGGGGGTATGTGAGGGGGTGAGTTGGGTTGGGGGGGCGGTGGTATATACCTGCTGAGTGGGGTGAGTATGTGTCAGAGAGGTGTGGAGGAGGGGGGGTGATGATAGGGTTGGGGAGGTGAGTGTCGTACATGGATTCGAGAGTGTTGTGGAGTGCTGTCATGGCTGTGGGTGATGGGAGGGTGGAGAGTGCGAGGGGGTTAGCGACGAGGTATATGTCTACCATCCATCGTGTGCCGAATGGGGTAGGGGTGGGGTTGCCGGTGTGTTGGTCGGGGGGTAGGAATGTGTTTGCGTCGTTGGGGAGGGTGTAGAGGTGGTGAGTGTATGGGGAGTTGATGTATTTGGAGTGGCGGTAGGGCGTGTGTTCCCACCGGGGGAGGATGAGGATGGTTGCGCTGGGTGTGTGTGGGGCAGTGAGGTGTGCGCTGGTGATTGCGTGTTCCATGGCTCGTCTCATGCATTCGTGGTCGTATTCGGGGTTGGCTATGTTGGTACCTTGCCATGTGTGTGGGGCATTGCTGCCGCTAGATGAGAAGACTATATCTTCGGGGTAGAGGGAGTGGTAGGTGTGGGAGTGAAGGGATTTATTGAGGGGGTCGGAGTAGAGTTCTGTCTGGATGCGGAATGTGTGACGGAGAGCTGTGAGGAGGTCTTCTCTAGTGGCCCATCTATTACGAGTGGTGGTGGCGGGTGTGGGTGAATGGATCTCAGATCGGGAGCCTAGGCGGGTGAGGAGGTGGTAGACCTCCTCTTCAAACGTAAGATGAGAGAGGTCGGGGCGGAAGAGTTGGTAGAGGTGGCGGACGCGGGGGCCGTTAAGGGTGGTGACCGCGCGGCCGTCGGGAGTGCAGAGTATGGTGGTGTCGTGGAGTGATGGGTGTGCGTGGATAGCGAATTTACCGGTAGGGAGCATGTCGAGGTCGGGGTTGATGGGGTCATGGTTGAATGTGGTGTGGTGGAGGGGACATAGCCTGAGTTAAATGCGGTGAGGGCGGTGGGGCCGGAGGGGGTCTCACTGATGGTGTCGTGGAGTTGTAGGCATGGGGCCCACTGGACTTCGTGGAGGTGGGTGAGGTCGTGTTGTTGGCCGCGAGCACACCACTCGCACTGCCATGTGGCGGGCCCCTGAGCTGGGCGACACTGGGAGTGTATGGCAAAGTGCGGGCATGTGCAGCAGGTGGAGGAGGGTTCTGTGTGCAGGGGTTCGTGGCAGATGGAGCAGGCAGAGGGGGAGGGGGAGGGGAGGCATACCGATGTGGGAGTGGAGGAGACGAGGCGGAAGCCGTCGTCGAGTTGTAGCTGTATGTCCCATTCCGTGAGGTGTTCCGGGGCCCATTCAACCATGTACTGTGTTTGGCCGTATTCTGTGTCTTTGTGTTTGGAAATGATGCGTGTTACGTCACATGGGGGGTAGTGGTGGTCGGAGGGGGTGAGGTATTCTGTGTCTAGGTGTGCGATGGGTGCTATGGGGGTGGGGTGACTGGCGCGGGGGGTGTAGATGCCGGAGTGGAGGGTGTGGGTGGAGCGGGGGAGGTGAGGGGCGAGGAGGGGAATCCACGAGGGATGTATAGTGGTGGGGGGGGAGGCCTGGTTGGTATGGAGGTTCGTGATGGGGAGGCGGTTGTGGATAGTATCGAGGGGTTCGGTGAGGATTGCGGCGAGGAGGCGGATGGGAACTGAGAGTGGGGTGGTGGACCCCGTGAGTGTGGTGATGGATTTACATGATTTGAGGATGAAGGAGGATGAGGTGGCTCTGAGGAGGACTTGTGGCCACGTGGTGATGTTATTTTTCCAGAGGGGGGTGAGGCGGGGGAGTAGGGAGGCGTGTGTTTTGCGGGGAGAGAAATCGCAGTAAGCTTGTTTATATGTGTGAGGGTCGGTGATGTGTGTGGCTTTGTCACGGAGTGAGGTGAGGAGGGTGTTGTCTTGAGTGGTGAAGTGGGCACGGATTGTGGACGCGATAGGGTTGGTGAGGGAGAGTGGGGGAATGTTGTGGAATAGGGTGCCCGCATCACGTTGAGCGCGGACCAAGCACTTTAGTGTGGGTGGAGTGTGACAGGTTGTCATGATGGATTCAGAGGGCCAGTGGGAGTACGTTGTGGATAGGGTGCGTATGTGTGCCCGTGCCATGTGGCCTCTATATCCTGAGTTGTTCATGATTTTATGTAAGTGACAGACTGTGAGTTGTGCGGCGTGTGCTTTGAGGGAGGGTAATCCGTATCCTAGGTCTGTAGTAGGGCGGTGGAGGGCGGTGCGGGGAAGACTACGTACCGATGAGACGGCGGAGCGGAGTGCGCGGCAGATTTGGCCTTCGAGAGTGTCGAGTTGGGAGTCGGTGAAGAGGCCGAGCTGGAGGGTGAAATGCTTTCCGATGAGGAGTCCACGGATGACCCTGATTCTGCGGGATTGAGTTAGTGGGGATGTGGAGAGGGCGGTGATGAGGGATGCAGTGGTACGTTTGAGTTCTTGCCAATGTGTGGTGAAGTTGAGGGAGGTGTTTAGCTCTACCCCTAGAACGCGGTATGTGTCTCTGGGGCCAATGGAGGGGATGGGGGCCGGTGTGGAGTTAAGGGAGATGAACTGTGATTGCAGGCGGGATGCGAGGAGGGTAGTGTTGGCGCGGGTGAGGGCGTTGCCTGTACGCCAGAGGGCGCCGGTGATGCAGCATTTGCGGATGTTGACCGTCATGCCGGTGTAGGCGCTGAAGAGGGAGAGTTTTCTTAGCTGGATGGTCATGTTGGGGGTCGATCCCGTGACGAGGCTGAGGTCGTCAGCAAAGCCGTGTCCTGGGTATGTGGCTGTGGGGACTGTGGGGTCGACGTTAGTGGCGGGGGGGCCTGGGCGGTAGCCCCGGCTTCCCACCGTGAGCCAGCGGAGGAAGGGTTCAAGAAAGAGGGTGAATAGAAAGGGGGAGAGGGTGTCGCCCTGGAGGGTTCCGCGATTAATGTCGATGGTGGGGGTGGGGCCATGTGGAGTAATATATTCTGTGGTTGAGACCCCGTAGAGGTGTTCGCATGTGTCGACAAAGGTGGGGGGCATACCGAGTTGACGCATGTGTTTGAACATGATGCGGTGGTCCGCGGCGTTGAAGGCACCTTTGAAATCCGCGTACATGACGTAGATGTCTTTGCTGTGGAGTTTCGCGTCCTCCATCGTCATAATGAGGGAGGAGAGGGCGTCGTGGATGCTGCGGTGTTGTCGGAATCCGTCTTGTTGGTCGCTGAGAATGCCATGGGTTTCGGCGTACTTCGAGCCTGCATCTTTGATTAGTGCTGTCCATAGTTTAAGGAGGTTATTCATGAGGGCGATAGGGCGGTAGTTATCGAGGAGGGAGGGGTCGCCTTTTTTATGTAGGAGGCATGTTGTGCTGTGGCACCAATCAGGAGGGGTGTAGGATTTGTGTGCTAGGAGGGAGAGGAGAGAGAAGAGGGCGGAGCGGGTCGCCGGGGGCAGGAATTTGATTATTTCATTGGGGATACCGTCGGGGCCGGGGGCTTTGCCGGTGCCTAGGGAGTTGAGGGTTTTATCGAAAGTGTCGCGGGTAATCATGTCGGCAAGGGTGAGAGAGGGGTCTCCGCGGGGTTCGATGGTAAAGTTGTCGGGGTTGTTAGGGAGTTCCCATGGGGGGGTGGGTAGTTCGGGTGGGGTGGCGCAGCCGAGTTCGTTAGCGAAGTGAGAGTGTACCGCGTCAATGACGGCGGAGGGAGAGGATGCGGTGGTTTTATCGGGTTTGGTAATGCGGTGGAGGGTGGAGGTGGTGCCGGCGGGGGGTAGGAGGCCGCTTTTAATTTTCAATCGGCGGTGGGAGAGTTTGGGGCAGGTGTCGTAGGCCGCATTGGCTCGAGTTTTTATTTTTTTTATCTTATCCGTGGTGGTGTCGTGAAGGAGCTGGCGGATGCGTGCTTGGCACTGTTGTTTGATGGCGTCAGGGGAGAGATATTCGGTTGTGTTTAATAGGGCTTGGGCGATGGGGAGGGGGCCGTTATTTTTGCTGCATTTACGGAGTTTGAGTATTTGAGTGCGAGTTTTATTTGTGAGCCAAGTGGGGTCAAGGGACGCTTGGGGTGGGCGGGGTTTTTTGTCGGGGAGGAGGGGCCAAACTGTGGCTGCGTGGTCCATGTGTTGGGAGAGGAGTGTGGTGAATTGTGAGGCTAGGGTGTCGAGGGTGTCGGGGGTGGCCGAGGTGTATGAGGTGTTGAGAATTTCTGCGTGGAGGGTTGCCGTTTGGTTGATGAGGTCGGGGGTGCTGGATTGGTACGCTTGTATGTGGTCGGGTGTGAGGGGAAGGCGAAAGGTGAGTTTGCGCGTCGTGTGTTGTGTGTGGGGGTGGGTATGGGGAGGGGGGGGGTGTGCCATGAGTGAGAAAGGGGCGGGGATGACGAGGTGGATTGCAGAGTGGTCAGTAAAGTGGGAGGGGGAGGGGAATATCGAGCAAGAGGATGGTGGGAGGGTGATAGGTGAAGGAGGCGTGGTGAGCCAGTGGTCAAGGCAGCCCCCGCTGCGGGGGAAGGTAGGGATGGGGTCGTGGAGGGGGTGGAGGTGGGATTTCAGTAAGGAGGTGAAGGCAGGGTGTCCTGTACCTGTGTGGATATTGGGGGAGGGCTATGCGCCAGCGGGACTTGTGGGTGTCGTGGTTAGTTTCGGTGAGGATTAAGACGTCCGGTTGGTGGGAGGTGGAGAGGTGTTCAACGTCCATAATGGAGGTGTGTAGGCCGCGGGTGTTGAGGGTGATGAAGTGTAGTGGTTGGGATGTGTGGTGTGGGAGGATGGGGGAGGGGAGGGAGGGGGTGGTGCGGGGGGGGTCTTCGGGGGGGCGTTCTGCGGGTGGAGGTTGGAAGGGAGGGGGGAGGGGAGGAGGGGAGGGGGGGATGAGGGGAGTGGGTGGGGGCTTAGGGGGGGGGGGGGGTAGTGTGGGGTGGTGGAGGGCGTCGAGAAGGTGGTGGCGGCCTTGTGGGAGGGGGGCGGAGCGGAAGGTGTGGTTCCATAGGAGTGTGTGTAGGGAGTAAACCGAGGAACGGGGGTCGAAGGGGGGGGGGGTTGTATGGTTGGTCCGGGGGGGCTGTGGTGATGAAGTAGGTGTGCAAGATGGCGTGGGTACCGCACGACCATGCTCCGTCGGAATCGTTTTGGCGAGGTGGGTTGAGGAAGCGTAGGGTACCGACGGGAGGGGGGGGGGGAGGAGTTCCAATCAGAGAGGAGATTGAGAGAGCGGGCGAGGAGGTCGGGCGGAGGAGGGTGATGGAGAGAGTCGATCCATGTGGCTGATGTGTGAGTTAGGTGTAAGAGGCCGAAGTGTGAGTGTTGCCATGTGAGGATCACGAGAGAGTGGTTAGGCGTCCCCGGACGGGGGGGGGCGCTTCGGTTGGCGAGGTTAGTCCAGTGGCTGGGGAATTGGGAGTTGTTGTGGTGGTTATCGACTTCATTGTTAGTGATAACTGTGTACGAGGCGGTGGGAGTGGAGTGGAGTTTGGATAACGTCATAGCAAGGCAGTATAGGTTGGAGAGGTCCTGGTAACGACCCCATTGGAAGGATAGCACCGCAGAGGAATCGAGGCAGCCGATGGGTGTAGGGAGGCCGTATTCAAGGTTTAGGTCGAAGAGGTAGTTATGTAAGACGGTGCAACAGGTGCGTGGAGTAAAGTGGGCCGGGAGAGTAGGCGGAAGCATGGAGGTAGTAGTGTGTCGTCGGATATCTAGCTGGGGGGTGGGGGGTTGGTTGTGGGGTCTAACCTCTGGGCCTTGAGGCCCGTCTTGTGGGGGACTAATGATGATAAGCGGCCTTGCCGGCCGAGGCTTGTGGAGGCCGAGGGTGTGAGGCTCCGGAGGGTCCGTTCGTCGACGTCATGCTCATTTCGGCGGGTGGAAGCTCCTTGGAACGGGTGGTCTTCTGGAGCTTAAGAGAGGGTGGGAAGTGTAGGGATGGCGGGGAGAGGATGAGAGGGTAGGGGAGGGGGGATTGAAAAATTGTAATCAAGGTGTGGTAGGTATTAGAAGGAGGGCGATAGTGGGGAACTGTGACAGAGGGGGCTGTCGATATCGTATCAGAAGTGCTTCGGGGCTTCCGAGAGAAGCCTCGGAGCAGGCCTAAAGGAAGTGGGGACTGTAGGGGTGGGGGAATACGTGTATCGCTGAGAATGTTACTGATTCGTGACTGCCAGACTGTTTCTGTAAGGGAGGGGCGATATTTCCGGGGCAGGGGGGTGCGCGGGGGGGCGGGTGATCGGTTAATTAATCTGGTAGAGCAGGTCGGGTGGGCTAAACTCAGCAGGGGAAGCACTGTCATTATCACAGTGACGGGCGAGTAGGGCAGAGCTTGGGGCGTGTATAAGGGGGGAGAGAGAACGACTGCACGAGGTTCTACAGTGTGGTAATCGCAGGTAAGCGCGAGTGTCTGTTGAGTTAGGCGTGTGATCGCGGTAAAAGTAAAAAAGGGAAGAAAGGTAGAAAAGAAAAGGATGGAGCGGAGAGGAGCGACGACTGGAGCGAGTGAGGGATAGAGCGAGGGAGCAGGGGGAGGGTAGCAGGGAGAGGGGTGACGGGGGTGACTGATCAGGGCGGTGGTTAGTGCACTTGTAAGAATCAGGCCTGTAAAAAGAATTTCTAAGGAAAACGACTTTTTGCGAGTTACAGGGTGATGCATTATCGATCGAACTGTGCAGCTCTTTGGCTGGGAAGCGCTAAGGTGGGGAGAGGGTTTCGATTTAAGTGCGCTGATAACCAGTGTATCAGTGCAGGCTAACGGGAGGGGTCGCTGGGTGCTATACAGGGCCGTATTGTGGGATGGGGGGTGTCGGTCGGCGAGCGGCGAGTTCGGGCGAGAGAGAGCGTGTAGGGCAAGGGCCGGCGCGACAGGCCAGGCAACTTGAGCAGCTGCGAGTGTACTAGTGTAGGTGTGGGGTAGGTGGGTAGGAAGAGAGGGGGGGGGGGCGTCGTTGAGTACAGGTCAGGGCAGTGGTTTGTGCAGGGGCAGGGATCAGGCCTGTATAATAATTTTTTCTTTCTCTGATTAAAGAGGATGATTTTCGAGGTACATGATGTTGCATTATTGGTCGAACTTTACAGCACAGTGGTCGGGACGCACTAAGGTGAAGGAAAGGCATCGGTTTAAGTGTGCGCTTAACGATAGTATCAGCGTGGGCTAATGGGAGGGGATGGGGGGTGTTAGACTGGTCCTTACTGTGGGACAGAGCGGGACTATCGCACCGGTACAGGTCGCCTGTGTGGGTTTGTGAGTCAGCGGCCCGTCCCAGGTCAGTGGTTGACCTGGGGGCGGCGGGGACCAGAGGCGTCTGGAGTCCTCTGACTGGTGAGGGTTCCAATGCCGGGTCCAGGTCTTGGGCCGATGGGGGTAGTCGGGGCTCCGGGTTGAGTAGAGCGAGCGGATGTCCCGCTGGATAGCTCCGGGGGTTGTAGGGGTTCGCGGCGGGCGCAATCACGCGCCGATCCCGCAATGGCAAAAGCATTTGTCTGTGAGTGGGGGGGGGGGGTAGGGGTCGAGGACATTACCATCGAGTTGGATTTCGAGTGTGCGAGAGAAGTAGTGGGGTTGATTGTGGCTTTTCGAGGAGGTGTTTGAGTGTAGTGCGCGTGTTGGCTGCACGCGACCAGGCCCGGTGGGACCTGGGTTTGTTGGATGTTGGCGGCGGACGGGAACGTCCGGACGCTCGGAGGGGCGCGGTGTGGCGCGCCGCTCCCCTGGGGGGGATCTTTTTGTAAGCGATGGTTGTTTTTGTTCTTTCGTAGTACTTTGACGGGTACATGTGTGGTTTTCGAAGTGGATGGCGCGATAGCTGTCGGGGGGATGAAATTCAAATCCCTGGAAGCTGCGCCTTTGAGTGTGTACCGTCTGGTGTCGCTACGGATCCACTGACCATTGTGAGCTAGGCTCGGGTGGGGAGAGGTGGATGGTACACGCTGTTCAGCGGCCCTGTCCACCAGTCTAGCGCTCGATGGGAGGCCAGGCCCAGAGCGAAGACGATCGGCGTTGCTCATTCGAGCTACCGACCCATCCCCGGTATGTGGTGTAGTAGTACTTTAGTAGTACTTTGGATCTTTTTACTGTCTTTAGTGACGGTAGGATACGTTTTTG
>JAPMLY010001842.1:0-25668 GCA_026401115.1 Tetraselmis chui | reverse complement strand
CCCCCACCTACCGTTGATCCGCCCGTACCCTCCTCGCCAACAAATATTTCAGATTCTGCCCCCGCCTCCTTATCGGGAGAGTATGTAAGAGTATTTAATCGCGAAAAAAGGGCCGAGCGCGAGATCTTAGTGCTGGCCTACGGACATTACGATTTTCAAAACCCTCCGCACATAGCTTCCCGACCGCTGTTGATCGCGCGGATCGCCGCTGCCGGTACCTCGTTAAACTCCCTACCGTGCTAGGCTTGGCACGGCTACACGGTTACCGGCGCCCACTGTGTTGAGGTAAAGGTAGTTGCCGACGGGACTACGAGCGCACCCCCTCGTAGAACATGTATATTAGGAGAGGTTGGATAATGTGGTTAACGGCGTAAGCCCTAATCCTGATAGACCTAGATAGCTGATTAAGGGACCGCCGAGAGATACCAACCCTTAACTCGGTATTATTGTAAGCAAATTTGAATTTTGAATTTTGAAATTGGTAAGGTGGCATGTAAACAAACTATGACATGTACCGGTAGTTGGAATAGACAGCATTGCATAATGATAAGTGGGACAGTCCCCGCATGAAATCAACATAATTCCCCCCTTCTAAGGAAACAAAGCCTATAGCTAGTGCTATCGCTAACTCCGATCCAAAGACAGGTGGACATGCAAAAAGATGAGCAACAATACCGATTTAACGGTTGTTGTCTCGGGGTGCTCCCGAACAGCTATATAGGTTTTATGTTTAGGGTTAATGACGCTACGTACCGTTGTATGCAACGCCTCCCTTCGCATTAGCAATACAATATCAAGCAGCCAAGTCTGACAAAAGTACGTCGTTAATCTCTATGATGCGGAGTTTTCTCCCGCCGCTCGTGGGCGGTGATCGGCCAAGCTAGTAAGGGTTCGTTGTTTGAGCTCGCCTAATCTAGCTTTACTCTTACGATAATCCGGTCGTGCCGGAGATGGGGGCGGAAGGTATGCGAAAAACCCCTCGCTTAGGTCGTCGACGGTCTTGACTCGATCTATGCACGCATGCGTTCGAGATAAGTGTTGCCCGTCCCGTCGCAGCTGCTTGCCTAGCGTAGGCTCCCCGTCCCCTTCGGAAGTGGGAAGAAAAGGAAGGCCTGAGCTTCAAACGGTTTCCGGCTAGCGCTCGTGCCGAGGCGCCAGACTTTTCTTATGCCCCCGGCCCGTCGCTGTATATTTTAAGCCTCTTACATCGCATTGAGTCCGCCCGTGCCCTCCCCAATTGGTGTGCGCTACCATGGGGCCGCCTTTATGAGCGGTGTGCCGTTGCGATAACCTCAAGCCCACCGCTTGAGGGACTCTTGCCGATGGTTGGGTACCGTAGAGACTTTCTAGGAGAGGGTTTGGCCGATCAAAAGGTCCGAGTCGCCGTCCTCAATGTATGTTGGGTACGAAAACTATAACCAAGAACCGTGTGCGCCGCGCTATCTATGGAACACCCAATCGGAAGTGCGAACTAAACCTCCTCCCACTCCCCAACGCCGCCATTCTCATCCTCCCACGATGGGAACACACACCGGATCACCACTCCAAACACACACCAACTCGCCGTACACACACCACCTCTACTACACCCTCCCCAACGACCCAAACACTTTCCTCCCGCCCGGCCAACACCGCGGCAACCCCACCCCCAAGCACTTCGGCACACGCATGATGGTAGACATTTACCTCGTCGCTAGCCACCTTGCACTGTCCTCCCTACCCTCACAAACGGTCATGACCGCCCTCCACATCACTCTCGAATCCATATACGACACACACCTCCTCACCCCCACCCTCAACCTACCTCTTCCGATCCCCCTCTACGCATGCACACCACACTCGGCATGTATTTACTACCTCCCCCCAGCCCCACTCACTCCATCACTTACCCTCCCTCCAAACGCACGACACTACTAAGCGACTCCCCCACGAAAGGTGTCCTCGCTTGGAATTGACAGGACCCCGTCTAAGCTGACGCCTCCAAAAAAGGAGACTCCTCACCAGTCACCACTTGTAGCGGCCGGCCGGCCGCAACCCACACTCCGACGGATACTCGCGTCAAGATATTCGTGAACTTCACTCCCGCCTCTCATACTATCAATTGTGCGGAACTTGCGGGCATTGACATCGGCCTCCAACTCGGTCACACCCACCTCCTTACTTACCGCGCATGCGCGCTACGCCTTATCCAAGGATTCATGCGCTGTCCTCGAACTTACCGACACCACATCCACCGCAACACCATCGAATCAATCACACACGCCCTCCACATCCGCTGCATATCAGACATCCGCACTCACCTCGGCAAAGTCAAAGCATATAACCACTCTCTCGGTAACGACCCGCCGACGCGCTAGCCAACCAAGTCGCACATGGAGTCATGGACATCACCTTGACACGACCTACACCACGGGTTCACAAGTGTAGTCTATCGGCACATGGACATGGGCATGCACAATCTTCCCTATAGACTATGCAATGGCCGATGTATGTGCGCGGCGCGCATGCGCATGTCACGCCATTCCCGGTGTATGGATGCTCGTCCCGTAATCAGGTGCCCATGAATTCATGAATGTGTCCACCTAGCGAGTGCCAATGCGTGGACGTCAGCAATTGAGGCGACAAGTTTCGTCAGCTCTACGGCCGGACCCGTTGGGCTTGACGGCTTACAACGCGGCACGCAACATGCGGTCCACGGATGACTATTCCGGGGAGCGCGCGTGCCAACCAAAAGCAAGGGGTATTACCTAATAGTCCAGTCATTCAGAGCCGCTACCTGTGTTACCTCTGCAACAATGTCACGGCGGAGTGGCTTCGCAGGTGTATCATCGGTATCGATATGCATCACCAGCTTGGAGGTGCATACTTTAAGCGTTTACGTTAATTTTTTGGTGCGGTAATTACCGAAGAAACGCGGAGTCAGCGAATGGGATTAAAATGTCATCGTGAGATACCGCTCCAAGCAGCCGAGAGTGATAGTCATCGACGCCCGTAGCTTGTTCCTTGCCACTTTTGCGCGTTTTCGAACTTTTGTCTTAGACGCGCATGTAATATCCTATATGCATCATCGTGTCGACCCCGCTTGGGAATGACGCAGCGATAGCTCAATTGTGTTGGCAAATCATGCGACATTTATTTGCACCAGAAGATGGGTAGCTACAGCGATACTCACTGCAGGGAGCCTACATGGTAAATGCAAATGTCACCTGGACGCAAAAAATTTACATTCATTTCCATCGCTTCCACAATGCATTACAAATGGTTGGGTATGTGTCAACCAGTATCATGGCAGATGTTGAGGTATGGGGCAAGGGCGTTTGACTTTGTTAATGCATATTCCTGCTTAACGCCGCAGATCTCATTCTGCCATGCCTCAGCCATGCCATCGATTCACTTCATGCGTGACATGGTACGTATCCGTGACGTGATTCGATGCTGGCTACGGCACACAGGAGCTACCTCACTTCTTGCGACGCCTAGGGCTCAACAACCGGGCAAACCTCCTTTTCGATGAAAGAAGTGATCACCATAGGATACACGGGTGCCAAACCAGCTGAGACACCAACAGCGACGTCGCGCTTCGGGTGCACGTCCTTGTATGTGACCACAATCTCACCCTGTGCATACAACGCTACTTGGAAGGTGTTGGGCTCGGACTCGGCGTAAGCCTGGATGTTGGAGTACGTGACCGCAAACACTTCTTCCCCAACCTGCTTCCATGTCAACTCCCCGGCCTCGCTGGGGTCAAGGTCTGTGAAAAGAGCAGAGATACGAGGCACCTTGTAGTGGGTGTCGAGCGCGACGAAGCTTGAAGTGTCTCGGGCACCGAAAGTGAGGTAGCCATTGCTGTAGGACAGTGCAGCAACGTCAGCGCCTAGGATTTTGAAATCGCGTCTCGTTGTTTTGGGGTTTGAAATAAAGCACCATTACCCCGTTTCGTTATTCAATCAGCAATGGCTAAATTTTACACAACATTTTTAAGTCATAGAGACAAGGCCCATAGTCAAAGGCCGTTTCATTTGTTAATCATTGCATCCTAACGGTAATGTGGAATACACCTGACAAAATCACAGTGGAATATATACTCTGCAGTCGAGCATAAAATTATCGCTACAAGAGATATTAAAGCGGTTCTTGAGCGACAGACATATTAATTACCTGCCGATGAAGACTGACGAGTACTCAACGCCAAAGAAGGGGAAGGTGAAACCGCCCACGAACTCGACTTCCACGCTGTCGTCGTCCATAAGCTCCAGTTCCTCGCCGTCGCGTGGATCTACGGGGAACTCAGCCTGCTCCAGTCGGCACGCAGGTCCGCCGCGGGAGCCGTAGCGGAGGCCGCTATTGGAAATTGGCAGAATATCAGAGCTGTCGCCGTCATCGTACAGAAAGAAGCCCACCTCGCCGATGACTGCAGGGGTCCACCGACTAACAGCCAGCGCCTCCTCACTCACAGACGACAACGGAACCTCACACTCCCCTCTCGCGCTCTTCAAATGTACAGACTGCACGGGAGACGGAGCTACTCCCGAAGACAGCCCCACCACGGCACTCCCCATCGCCTGAGCGTCAAGGAACGCAATTTGTACCTCGCCACTACTGAACAGGACGGCCTGGAAGGTGCTCAGGGCGGTTTCGGAGGCGAAGGAGGGGACGTCCACGTACGTCACGGCAACAGCCTCCGATGAGAGCTGTTTCCAGGAGATGGAGCCCGTGGGAGGGTCGAGGTCGGCGAAAAGGGCGGCCACGCGGGGGTGGGAGTAGTGCTCCGCAAGGGACTCCACCGAATGCAGCCAGTCGTTATCCCCGAACGTAAGGTACCCGTTACTGTCGGGAACAAGGAGGAAAAAGGAGCAGAAACAATTCTCAATGCCGTGGCACAGTTCATGAGGACACTACAGCTGCTCGTCTTTCACGATACTCTAGTTCCGCGCTGTCACAGTTTAGCAGCGTTCTGAACGTTTGACAGCTTTCAGTCGCTGTACTGATGATATTGAGAGTATTGGGCGGAAAGAGGACTGAACCAGCGACAGACTCAACTTTCGCGCAAATAAGGCAACAAAACGCACAGTTCGAGGTCCTGACGTACCTGGAAACAAAGGTACTGTTGTAGGTCTGGCCAAAGAAGGGAAAGCTGAATCCCTCCCCAAAGTGAATCTCGCGGGTTTCGTCGTCGCCGAGGAGCAAGATTTCGCCCCCCGCGGGGTCCACGGGGAGTTTGAATATCGGTGCGGAGCAGGGTGGCCCCCCGGAGGTAGGGAAGCTGAGCACTGTAAATGCGAGATCAAAGTTGAGGAGGGCGCCCTCTAGGTTGTCGTCATCGATGAAGAGCTGCGCCTCTCCGCTCCACATTACGTCCGCGGGTGGGGCATCGGGGCACGTCGGTCGACCGGTAAAGTCCACTGAGCGGAGAGGGAAGACTGCCTGTCCGGAGGACGTCCCCACAACCACTTGTGCTGCCACTGAGGTGCGGAGGTAGGTTATCAGAACCTCGCCGCTAGCGTACAACGCGATCTGGAAGCTGTTCAGGCTACTGTCAAGTAGGGACTCGACGCGCTCATACGTAATGGCCACCACTCCCTCGCTCTCCTGCAGTTCGCAGTTGAGCGAAAGTAGGTATTGTCAGGTAGAGTAACACAACGAACACTCCTTACAGAATGCGACCCTGAGAAATAGAGATGCAGGCAGGAGCGTGTTTGCCGGTAGACCAAGCTCGGGGGTCAAGTGAGACGTCGCTTTAATTTGAGTGATGCGCACCTGTGTTAAGCTCACCCTCCCACGCCTGGCTGGGTGCATGTCCGTATACATGGCCGAGATGCGCGGTTTGCTGAAGTGATCCGGCAGCGTTGGGTAAAAGTTAACGTCAGGGGTTCCGAAGGTCAGGTATCCATTGCTCCCGATAAACACGGAGGAATAGGTGTGTCCGAAAAATGGGAACGTGAACCCGTCCACGAACTCGACTTCTTTGCTATCGTCGTCATCGAGGGCGATAGGCTGTCCCGAGGCCGGGTCCACTGGGAACTCAGTAGCAGGGATGGTGCAGGGTGCGGCCTGCCCACTTGCGTCGAATTTTAACGAGGTAAAAGATAAGTCGAACGTGTCGGGGCGGAACACAGCCGCTTCGCCGTGTGTGGCGTGGTGGTGCAGCGCCGCGCCATCGCAAGCGGGCGCGGTTGAAAGGTCCGTCACGTCGACTTCCTGAAAAGTCTGACCGCCGCCACCAGACAGCCCAACCACTGCGTTATGCACTGGCTGAACATGGAGGAGAGTTATGCTGACCTCACCGGAAGCATAAAGCAGTATCTGGAATGTGTTTCGAGTGATATGGTCATGACCGAAGGAGGCGACGTCGTGCCAGGTCACAGCCACAGCATCGCCCTCCTGTTTCCATGACGTCCCTCCCACCGGACCAGGATGCAAGTCAGTAAACAGTCCACTGATGCGAGGAACCGCCGCATGGATATCAAGGCTAGCCCGGTGATCTTCACGCTCCTCGCCAAAGCTTAGGAAGCCGTTGCTAGAAACCCAGGTGCTGGTGTATAGGGCGCCCGAGAAGGGGAAAGAAAAGTCGTCGCGGAAGAATATCTCAATCGACGTATCGTCGTCGAGGGACAGCACCGCAGCGCCCACCGGGTCAACGGGCAACTGCGAAGCCACCTGCCGGCACTTTAGCCGCCCGTCGCGGCCGAATCTAAGCGTGGTATAGTTCAAGTCTAGAGTGTGGGTACCCTTATTTTCGTCGAATAGGAACAGTTCCATGGATGGGCGGAAGGGGTTGCCGTCGGAGGCGCCGGACTGTCGTAAAAACGCGCCGTTTGACGTCTCAGTGACCGGATCCTTGTCGAACCAAGCCCCGCGTTCAACGGCTGGTATAGCCTCTGCGAGAAGTGACTCTTCCACACTTTGAGAAGTATCCCCGAGAAGAGTAGGTAGGTCATTGAATGGGCTGGGTCGAGGCCGCTTGCCCGTAGAGGGCGCCTGTGCCGGTCTCTCTCTCCTGCCTGGTGAAGCGTCTCTATCGCCATCCTCTGCCGCTTCACGGGCGGTGACGCCCCCCCGCGTGTCTCGGTTCGCCTGGCTTAGGGTTCGGACGGCCGTCAGTGGGTCTACATATATTGCCAGAAGAAGCAGCAAAGCCAGTGTCGAAGGGCGCGTCATATTGTTAGCTCTCGGAACAGACCGGAAAGGCTGTCAGCGGTGTCAAAAACGATAACAAACCAATATCAATCGGGGGCCTCGGCTCGCCGGACCGGACTGCTCCAAGCAAGCACACCTTTAGGTGTGAAGCTAATAACACCCGATTACCTCAGCGCTGCAATCATCTATTGCTGTCCCTCACTACCTGTACCTGTACGGTACGATTACTGGCACTGTTGCTATTACTTCATCTTGACGTCAGCATGAGAACAGTTACACGCGAGTGCCGGTTTTTTGGTCATATTGGTATTTAAGCTGTGTTGGGGCTCACTTAAGCCAAAGATGTGGATCACTTACAGAATTTGGAGATGGTGGCCCTAGGGCCATTCTACACGCAATGTGAGAGGGAATCGGGTGGGTGGGTTTGCGTGAGCGATAGCTCTCGCAAAAGGCAGAAGGTGGACACACAATCGCTGCTGGTGTGTTATATAGTGTGCGGACATTTTACTGTCCGTGCGCGCGTGGGCGCTTGAACCGTTAGGGAGATGTAGCGTCGGAGGTAACGCTTGTAACGGAGGTAACGCCGGTTACTTCGTAATTTAGCCCTGTAATTCAAACCTCTATATTACCAATATGGCCATTTAAGCTGTGTTGGGGCTCACTTATGCCATCTGTCGCCGACTGGCGTGTAACGTTGGGTGGGGGCCCGCCATGGGTCATCCACCCAAAGAGTTGCCAAGCTCCCGGGCACGGGAGCACTGTTGGGTCGATGTTGTCGAGGACTACGTCCGACTCTCGCGCCCAACCGCCGAAGAACTTGATCTTGTGCATTGGGGTACCGATACGGTACGCAACAGTAGCTGCACCCTTTCGTAGGGAGTGCGAAGTCCACGCGAAACCGTCCGGAGGTTGTTCGTGGACTGCACGAGGTACTCGTTGTAGCCAAGCTCTCAGGGTGTCCGCAGTCCCGTTTGTCGTAGGTTCGCGTAGATTAATGGCCCATCGTCTGTCCGGTGTCTTCCCGGCGGAGAACTTGGTACGGGCAGCGTCGAAGTACTGTAGTAGTTCCGCGATGTCCGGGTGAGCCGAAGCCGGTAGTTCACATAGGAGTTTTCGCTCCGTGGAAGTACCCCGTTGACCTTTTCTCGTTCCGTGGTACAGGAGGATTCCGCCGGTTGGAGTACACAACAGGTCTCCATACCGGCACTCAACTCCCGCTCCACCGCGACAAAAAAATGCGGCCAGGAGCACCGTCGCTAGACACGCTCTGAACAGCAGAATGAGGTCCGTTTGAGCCTGAGTCCACGTGTCTGTCAGCTGTGTGCGGAGGTCCTTGGCCATGCGTAGCGATGATACAAGAATCCGGGCTGGGAGGTATAGGCGTGTGTGGCTGGGCTGGAGGGAAACTTGGGACGCTGCGAGACCCCGCCGGACCTTGGCGACCAAATCGCCTTGTGCGACTGGTTCTGCGCCGTGGTCTTTGAAAAACCCGTTCACGGCTGAAAGGTAAGGCTGTAGACTAGTAGCCTTGATGGTGCCACGTTCCCCGATCCATGCGATGTAGCGGGCCATGGTAGCGGCTGTTGCGGCTAGCGGCGGTAGGCCTTACTCCTCGCAGAACTGGAAGTAAGGTTTGATTGCGCTGTTGTACGTGTCGGACGTGCTTTTCGCCCAAGCGGCGGTCAGTAAGTCGAGCGTTTTAGCTCCAAGGCTGTCAGTGCCCAGTAGGCGTTGCATGTAGGGGCGCATCGACGCGGCCCAGGGGTTGTTGCAGCCTGTCACCTCCACCTTGTAGCGGACCTTTGCAAGTCGGGTAGGGTACGCTTGGACTGCTGGCCTGATGTGTCGTGTGTCGAACATGGTCAGGGTAGCACTCACAGCGCCCCGGCGGAGGTACAACCAGGCCGGGAGGGAATCCGGAAGACAGTGACGGGCCAATGAGGCTTGCCGACTGTACCGCGTCCGTGCCGCCGCCCGGGACGGAACAAGTGAGCTCGGGCCGGCCAGACCGTCTCGTGGCACGCCAATTCGGTAAGGGCCTGATGCCACGCTTTGCCTTGCCAACGGGGGGCGACCACCGTGGCTGCTGCGCCGCTCTGCTATAGTTTCTGGGCGAGGTCGGGTAGCAGAGGCCATGGCGGGTTGCACCATTTGTTTTTTTCTTTCCAAGCCGCATCGGCGAGGTGAAGGGCGTCCACGGCTTCGCGCGATGGGTCTAGCCAGTTCGCGTTGTAGCGGGGCAATAGCGTGTTGAGAGCCGACGCAAACCGGTCGATTGTGTGCGGGCCGAATTGTGTGTTCACTTCGTGGAACACAGAGGGGTCGAGTTGGCAGTCGTCGCTGTCGAGGTGGCGGCTGAGCTTGTCTGCCCACGTGTTTGCCGCAGAACGAATGTATCTGGGCCTGATGTGGATGATGTTGGTGTCCAACAGGTACCACAAACGGCGTAATTCGTTCATCATCTCCGGGGAGCGGGACGTCAGGCCGGTCATGACGTGGCAAACCGCCTGGTTGTCTTCGTGGAGGAGGACGTTGCGGCCAGCCATGTGTGGCAAGAAGCTGAGGACGGCCAGACGGACGGCCTTCAGTTCCTTCCATGTAATGTGCTGTTTTTCGTCCTCTATTCCCCAGAATCCGCGCGCTTCGAGTCTGCCGTTCAGTACTGCTCCCCAACCATATCCCGAACTGTCGCAGTGTATGTACGCTGACTCGACCGGGCGGTGTATGTTCTTGCCGTTGGCGTGGCTGGGTACTTGTGTCCACCACTGTAGATCGCGACTGAGCTGCGGGGTGAGGCGGACGCGGCCTCCCCACTTGTCGCCAAGTACGGAGTGCAGTTCGCGGAGGAAGAATCTTGCCGCCGGAATCGACAAAGGTGAGCTCGGGCTCGGCCTCGACAAAGGTGAGCTGCTCGGGGGTAGCGTCTAGTAGTGAGATGCCTTGGTTGAATGGGGGTGGGGGTCGGTTGTTTTGGAAGGGAATAGTAACGCCCTCCCGGATCCACCGTAAGACTTGTCCGCTCGCGCCGACATCTTTCTAGGCTTGCCAGTTTCGCCGCACGCGATGACGCATGTAGCTTGAATATGGTGTGCAGGAATCGGCGCGGCGGGTCACCCCGTCATTCCTCCTTGTCGGCCTCGGTCTTCTTGTGTGCCTTGTCGGTAGAGGGGAGGGGGTGGCCACCCGTGCGGTCCTTAGGCTTGGCTTTGGTTTTGTCCTGCTTGTCCGGCTTGTCGTTCGGCCTGTCCGGTCTGCCTGGTCTAGGCTTGTCGGCCTTGAACTGGGCAGCTGCCTGCGCTTTTGCAGCTGTTGTGATGTTGACTTCGAGTCGTTTGTCCTCCAGGGCTGACATGAGTCCGTCGACGACGTTGCCTCCACGGTCGGAGGCGACTGTGTCGAGGCAACGTGTGTAGACTAGACGCTCCTCGACGCGTTCTTCTCCGGTGAGAATCTTCTTGGCCTTGAATCGTATAATATAGGTGAGTCGCGCTTCCCCCGCTGAGGCCATTGCTTGATTAGTACGTAGCGCTGCGTCGACGAGGGAGTAGGCGTAGGTTGTTTCGTCGGGGGTAGAGGTGACCGAGCGAAGCGTTTCCATAGCAGTTTCGAGTGCCGCGTTAACGGCGGCCGTAAATACACCATAGCAGATCAGGTGTCGATACTCGTCGCGGGAGGAAATTCTCGCGTTGTCCGTAAAAAAATTGTCGGCCTCTTCGTGTCGAGGGTTCCACAGGCACGGGACTGTTGTGCCAGATGGGGGTAGGCAATCCGCGAACGTACGGGACGCGAAATCTGACCACTCTCTAGGGTCGATGTACTCTAAAGGGGTGTTTTTACATCCAGCTGGTAGAGCGTCGAGCTCGAGTCGTCCACCCGCAGCGCTGTCGGAGTCGGCTGTGGGGATGGCTGAAGTAGTGTGTTTTGTTGATGCGGTTGCGACGGATAGAGTTTCGACATGGGCTGCTAATTGCTGAACAATCTGTGTCAACAATTGCAGCTGGTCTGGGTGCTGTTCCGGCGCGTCACCGGGCGCAACGGGGTAGAGGTCAATAAGTAATACCATGCGGTCTGCCATTTGAACTGAAGGAGTGTGTTTTCGTGCGTCGTGCAGGAGACTCAAGTGATCAACACCTTGCGTGGCTAGCAAGAGCCACGATGCCGTTTGCGTGAGCGATAGCTCTCGCAAAAGGCAGAAGGTCAACGGGGTACTTCCACGGAGCGAAAACTCCTATGTGAACTACCGGCTTCGGCTCACCCGGACATCGCGGAACTACTACAGGTTTGAATTACATGGCTAAATTACGAAGTAACCAGCGTTACCTCCGTTACAAGCGTTACCTCCGACGCTACATCTCCCTGACGGTTCAAGCGCCCACGCGCGCACGGACAGTAAAATGTCCGCACACTATATAACACACCAGCAGCGATTGTGTGTCCACCTTCTGCCTTTTGCGAGAGCTATCGCTCACGCAAACCCACCCACCCGATTCCCTCTCACATTGCGTGTAGGGTGGCCCAAGGGCCACCATTTCCAAATTCTGTAAGTGATCCACATCTTTGGCATAAGTGAGCCCCAACACAGCTTAAATGTTTTTATTTTTGCGCCCCCGGGCCGGGATGTGGGATTATGGCTGTCGTTGGTATTATATCGTCATATTGAATAGATAAATATAGAGGTTTGCATAACTTTCATGTGTGACATAACGCACACCCAAGCGGTCAAGCGTTATTGTAAAAGCGGTGCGTCAAACCCAGATCTCGAGGTAACCCTCGATCACTGGGAAACGCCTCGCGCACCGCCCCAAGCCCGTCCTCTAGCATCACTAGCTAGGGGCGACCCTTAGGCCGGTGCAACCCCCGAGCAATGGCACTCTCAGCTTCGCGCTCGCCCATATGGCTCGCGCAATTGCAGTCTCAACTCTCGTAGTCGAGCAAGGTGTCAGTTTACTTCTCCTCATGCGCACTCAAGCGTCACGAGACACTTACCCACGTTATAAAGTCGCCGTTTAACAACATGCAGTCTAAGCAGTCTACCTCCGCCCATGGAGTCGACGCTCTACCCTCTCCAAATGATCTGCGTACTACCGAACAAATTCAAATTGCGGTTTCGGCCCTCGAGCTCCGGATTTTTGAGCAGATTCATGCGCCTAATACCGCCTTACTTGCACATCTTCGACGTTTAACATGCTCAATTGTGCCCGTGAATCAATAGCAGTCCATTCCCCCTAACAAGAACATTGCGATTGAGGGTGGTAAGGCGGCCCAAGAGCCACCTATCGACCTACTGAACGACGACTCCGAGCTTCTCGAGCCCGAATTCGCCGACTTCTCCGCGTGCGGAAAAGACATTCTTGCAGGCGTAGTCATTCTCGCCCCCTACGCGACATTGACGAGCCCCGCCAATGGACGCTAACGGACGACATAGATCGTTTCCTTAACGACAAGAGATCTCAAGCGGGGTACGACGAGTTCCTCCACATAAGCTGTTATGCCTTCTTCGACACCTGCGCCAACGCGGCAATTAGCGCGGGTCTTGACGCGCTGTTAGCCGGCCCTCCTTTATCGCAGGAGCATACGACAACCGTTGCCCTCATAAAAGCGGGTCATCGCATCCACGCGACGACGGAGGAGGCCGCCCGTACTAGATTGGGCTTCCTCCGCCTCACCAAGGGCGGACAAACGAGCTCGGATTCTTAGCGAGTGTTCGCCGAACTCGCCCACGAGCGTTTTTGCGGCCCATGCCCTGCCGCTGTCTCCGGCCCATTGGATGACCTCTCGAGGTAACCCTCGATCACTGGGAAACGCCTCGCGCACCGCCCCAAGCCCGTCCTCTAGCATCACTAGCTAGGGGCGACCCTTAGGCCGGTGCAACCCCCGAGCAATGGCACTCTCAGCTTCGCGCTCGCCCATATGGCTCGCGCAATTGCAGTCTCAACTCTCGTAGTCGAGCAAGGTGTCAGTTTACTTCTCCTCATGCGCACTCAAGCGTCACGAGACACTTACCCACGTTCTAAAGTCGCCGTTTAACAACATGCAGTCTAAGCAGTCTACCTCCGCCCATGGAGTCGACGCTCTACCCTCTCCAAATGATCTGCGTACTACCGAACAAATTCAAATTGCGGTTTCGGCCCTCGAGCTCCGGATTTTTGAGCAGATTCATGCGCCTAATACCGCCTTACTTGCACATCTTCGACGTTTAACATGCTCAATTGTGCCCGTGAATCAATAGCAGTCCATTCCCCCTAACAAGAACATTGCGATTGAGGGTGGTAAGGCGGCCCAAGAGCCACCTATCGACCTACTGAACGACGACTCCGAGCTTCTCGAGCCCGAATTCGCCGACTTCTCCGCGTGCGGAAAAGACATTCTTGCAGGCGTAGTCATTCTCGCCCCCTACGCGACATTGACGAGCCCCGCCAATGGACGCTAACGGACGACATAGATCGTTTCCTTAACGACAAGAGATCTCAAGCGGGGTACGACGAGTTCCTCCACATAAGCTGTTATGCCTTCTTCGACACCTGCGCCAACGCGGCAATTAGCGCGGGTCTTGACGCGCTGTTAGCCGGCCCTCCTTTATCGCAGGAGCATACGACAACCGTTGCCCTCATAAAAGCGGGTCATCGCATCCACGCGACGACGGAGGAGGCCGCCCGTACTAGATTGGGCTTCCTCCGCCTCACCAAGGGCGGACAAACGAGCTCGGATTCTTAGCGAGTGTTCGCCGAACTCGCCCACGAGCGTTTTTGCGGCCCATGCCCTGCCGCTGTCTCCGGCCCATTGGATGACCTACGCCAAGCGCTCGTCGACAGAACGCTCGAAGTTAGCCTAGATGCCGCCAGCAAGGCAACAGTAAACAATTGGCGCAGCGTTCGCGAAGGCAACGCCCGACAAGCTACATCATATCATACCCCATTTGTCTAAGTGCTAGCATCTGACATTATTTATTTCCTCTAATTGGTACCTATATCTCAACGATATTCAATGACTCTTTTATTGTCAACACGGCAGTATCACTGTATCGCCGTATTTTCCCGGACATTACAGAGGTAATAGCAGTATCTCTTGATCTTGAGATATTATTTTCTAGATAGTTCAATGAGCTTGTGCGATAATGTTACATAAGACGATACATATAATCTCAGATTATCTGTATCGCTAGGACTAGCTTGGTTTAGTTAGTAGACATCGCAAGCCACACGTTCTAAGAAACTTCT
Source organism: Tetraselmis chui (assembly GCA_026401115.1). Lineage (NCBI taxonomy): Eukaryota > Viridiplantae > Chlorophyta > Chlorodendrophyceae > Chlorodendrales > Chlorodendraceae > Tetraselmis > Tetraselmis chui. The sequence goes on along the minus strand of JAPMLY010001842.1, from coordinate 11,314 downwards.
TTCCTACCGTCACTAAAGATAGTAATAAATCTCAAGAACTACTAAAGTGCTGATGAACCGCAAAACAAGGATGGGTCGGTAGCTCGAATGAGCACGGTCTCCGCTCAGAGCTTGGCCTCCCGATGAACGTAAAACAGGTGGGCATAGGGCTCGTTGAACAACATGCACCGTCCACCTCTCTCCAACCGAGCTCATCTCACCCATAGTGGATCCGTAAAGGCACCTTACCGTACACAAAACAAGGCGCAGCTATCCGAGTTTCGAATTCTGTCCCCCCGACAGCTCTCGCGCCACCCACTTTGAAATCCAAACACATACCCTCCTCAGTACTACGGACACATAGAATCCACCATCGCTTACAAAACTCCCCCCTCGACGGGGGCGGCGCGCCACCCCGTGCCCCACCGAGCGTCCGGACGTTCACGTCCGCCGCCAACATCCACCATAATTAGGTTCCATCAGACATGGTCGTGTGCCGACAACACACGCAACCCACTACGACCCCACCTCTAAACCATACGACCAACCTAATTACAACCACACCCTACTCCAAACTTACCTCGGTCTCGATGTCTTCTACCTCTAATCACCCGCCAACGTACATACAAGTGTTGATGCGGTATCGCCCCGCTCATGCACACGCAGCGGACCAATACAACCCCCGAAGCCGTCTCGCGGGACATCCGCTCGCTCCGTTCCTCACTTTGCCCCACCCACCCCCAACCGAACATGACTTGGGCACTACATTGGAACCTTCACCTGGCCGGGGCCTCCAAGCGCCTCGGATCCTCGCTGCCCCTAGGTCAACCACTAACCTAGGATGGGCCGCTGATCTCTCGGCCCGTACAGTCGACTCGTACCTACTCACATGCTAGTACTCAACCTTCCCCCCCCACCTTGCCAGCTTTTGGATGGATGGAGTCTTCCTTCTATAATCGACTCGTCCCTCGGACTCGCTACTCTCGACCTGCTCAGTTGCCCGACGTTGGCTTCTCGAAAGCTATCTCTTCACCCTCGGACGCGGGGCCATCAGCTACAAGTCCAAACAACATACATGTGTGGCCCAATCCAAGTGTGAAGCCGAGTACTACTATGCGGCTGATGCCACCAAGGAGGGACTCTACCTCCGGCAACTTATGGGGGAGATCTTTAACGCTCCCATCACCGAAACCTTCACAATATGGGAGGACAACCAAAGCGCCATTGCGTACTCCCGTAACGCCTTGGTCAGCGAGAAGACCAAGCACATCGGTCTGAAGTGGCACTTCCTTAAGGACCATGTGGAGCAGGGAACCATCAAGTTGAGGTACCTCCCCACTGACCAAATGGTAGCTGACTTGTTCACCAAGCCCCTTCCAGGACTAGCACTAACAAGACACCGAAGTGCAATCCTTGGAGGACAAGATCCAATGCAACGCTTCATCCCGTAGCTGCCTTCAGGGGGAGTGTTGTAAGTAATACCGTGTAGTTATTAGTTGCAGATAGCCATTGTAAGCTATTCTAGAGATGATTAGTACATGTCTAGATCGGACATACCGATAAACTGTTTGACTCGGTACAGAGCTGTCGCTAGGCTCCATCTCTCACACTTCTGTTGTCCCGACACCACGCCTGTAGGCTGGTTGTCTTTGTGACTGTCCCATTGCGTGATTGTGACTGTAACTACGTATGCGTGAGTTATCTTCCTTACTGATCGTGTGTGCATGATTCAACACATCTTAGTACTTCGTGTTATGCTATAAGTGGTTCTCTATTCCCTTGTAGTGGTGGTCGGCCGGCCTTGCCGGTGCCGTCGCCAGCCGCCATCTCTCTCTTCTCACTCCTCTACCCTAGGCACCGCCACAAATGGCCCCCTTGTGTATATCCTACCGTCACTAAAGACAGTAAAAAGATCCGAAGTACTCCTAAAGTACTACTGAACCACATACATGGGATGGGTCGGTAGCTTGAAATGAGCAACGCCGACCGTCTTCGCTCCGGGCATGGCCTCCCGATGAGCGACATACTGGTGGACATAGGGCCCGTTGAACAACATGCACCGTCCACCTCTTCCCAACCGAGCCTAGCCCACCCACGTCAGTGGATCCGTAGGGACACCAGACGGTACACACAAGGCGCAACTCACAGAGTTTTGAATTTCATCTCCCCGACAGCTCTCGCAACACCCACTTTGAAATCCGAACATGTACCCACTCAAGTACTACGACTTGTCCAAATCAACCATCGCTACAAAACCCCCCTCCCCAAGGGCGGCGCGCCACACCGCGCCCCACCGAGCGTCCGGACGTTACCGTCCGCCGCCAACATCCTCCAAACCTAGGCCCCATCTGGCCTGGTCGTGTGCCGCCAACACATGCAACCTACTCGAAAACACAATATAACCCAACAAAACTCCAAACCACTGTACGAATTCCAATCGGTCACTATGTCCTCGTCCTCTGACCTCCTTTTGTAAGTAATACCGTATACGTATTAGTTGCAGATAGCTAATGTAAGCTACTCTAGATATGATTAGTACATGTCTAGATCGGACATACCGATAAACTGTTTGACTCGGTACAGAGCTGTCGCTAGGCTACAGCTCTCACACTTCTGTTGTCCCGACACCACGCCTGTAGGCTGGTTGTCGCCGTAACTGTTCCGTTTGCGGGACTGTGACTGTAACTACGTTTGCGTAACTTATCTTCCACACTAACTGTGTTTGCATGGTTCAATAGGTTATGGGCCCCCGCCTCACGTCACTCACGCGCGACAACCTGGTTCGGCAAGCCACGATCGACAGCTCTCCCGCAGAAGGCAAGTTTCTATAGACACCTAGTACTTTCACCTTGTAGTCGGCGGTATCGCTTGTATAAACTGCGATTCAAAACCCGCCACCACCCCTCTTAAGTCAGCCACTCGACGGCGATAGCCAGCCATCCACACCGACGCACGCGTCGTGTGTGGACAGGGTGCACACATGTCCAAGCTGGAGAACGGGGGGGCGCACTATCGGGTGAATACGCATCCACAGGTTGCACGCCAGCCGTAGCTTACTTTTTTTTTTTTAATCTTAGCGACTCAGCCGCCAGCGCAGCGCTCCACATGTCCTGGCCTTGGCCTCGACTTGTGCCCCACACTGGGTGGAGTATACAGCAAGGTGCTTTGAGACACCCCGGGGCTACAGGCCGAGGGGTCGGCGGGCATCAGGCCGTCTCTCTGAAACCACTGTTAGGCACGAGTCCGGCTAGCGGTTTTTACCCCTGCCTGTAATTTACTCAGCTCTTTCTTTTTCGCCCTCTGTCGAAATGGCGCCGAAAACTCGCTATGCAGACTCTCCGCCTGTTTCACCCCCTGACTCCCCTGACTTAGGCTCTTAGCAGAGCACCCTCGATCCCCCCCCGGATACTCTCGCGTTGCTCGTTGCGCAAATGGCGCGCATAACCGCTCCTCTCGACTCGCAGTCGGCCGAGGCTGCTGTTGTTGCTGCTGAGGGTGCTAATCCGCACCCCCCTGTCGCTCAACGCCGCCACGATGCTCAGCTCGAGCACGTCCGGGACAGCCACGACGTGCACACCCTCCCCTTGCTTGTACATCCCCAGTCTGGATACGTCCCACCGGACGCAGAAATAGTCTTCGCTGCTGCTACTCCTGCAACTCCTGTTGGCGACCCCACAGTTGCACAGCGCCGTCGTCCCGATGCGCCCCGCGAGCCCTCGCGTGCCGATGCGCACCACGACCCCTCGCGTCACGCCCTCGAGGTTGATCACCTCCCACCACCCCCCCCTCCCCCCCCGCTGGATATGCCCTTCACCACCCCGGCCCTCACATCCCGGAGGCGCCCTCTCACCTCGTCCCCCCCTACCCTGACCACCCGCACTCGTACGGCCCGCCGCGTCCCATGGCCGGCCGCTCTCCCTTTCCCGGTGGTCCACCTCCTCCCTTTCATGGCCGGCATTCTCCCCTAGTCCAGCGTGGCGACCCTGCCACCCGTGGCCGTCGTCGCCCCACTGTTGACCCGGTGGTCATCGACCGGGCGGCACACGAAGCCCTCGGCTTCGACAAGGACGCCCTCAACCGGTCCATGAAGATGTCGGTCCCCGTCATGGGCCCGACCACGGACTTTAAGCAATGGAAGAGGACCTTCCTTAATTTCCTCTGCATCAAGGCCGCATACTTCATTCCACAGCTGGCCATACGCGACTCCGGCGTTTGGCTCGACGAACCAGCACAGCACTACGCCTACACGCTGCTTCTCCATGCAGCTGGCGCGAATCAGCGCGCTGACCAAGCGATGAAATGCGTTTCTCCAGCCCGCCCTGACTGCGCCGCTGCCGCGTGGGACATCCTGTGTGGACGCCTCGACTGTCGGTCTTTTGCTCGCTCCTTGTCCCTCCTGGACAACCTGACGGTCAGACAGCGCCCTGGTCAGTCACTCAATGACTATGTCCACTACATGCGCCAGACCTTTGACGACTACAACGACACATGCCAATTGGTTGATGGCTCCGATGCCATCCACCCCCACAACCTCGGTCTCCTCATGCTGCGCGGTATTTCTAGCAGCGGCCCACACGGTGAGGCGAAGCAATGCGTCATCAACGCCTTTGACACGGACTACATCATGTCGGCTGATGAAGTGATGGCCAGCATTCTCCACCTCGCGCACAACATGGACGACGACCCTGCCCCGGACACACCCGCTCCGGCCATATCACCCCCTCCCATCTCCGCGTTCGTCGCTGCGGGCCGCGGCTCGCACAGCGGTCGAGGCCCACCACACCGTAACCCTCGCGGCCATCGACCCAACAAGTTTGGCGTTTGTGGCAGCCTCAACCATCTCATGTCCGCCTGCACTGCCACGGATGACGCTATCCTTAAGTGGAATCTCGCCAAGCGTAAGATGACCGTCCAGAAGTACGGCGCCGCCGACGGCAACCCCTCTGCTCACGCTGCGCTGCTGAGCGACGTCCCTGTCGACGACGTCCCCGCCGATGACACCGACTGCCTACCCACCCTCGAGGACTGCGCTGATGACTACGATGACGACGAGGTGAGTGTCCCATTCAGCTCTGTGGCATTCTCCTCTTCCCTCGCCCCGGGTCGTAACCTTTCACAGTTTTGGGTCGTTGATTCCGCCCGCTCGATTAACCTCACCGCGTTCCGAGATGACTTCGTGAAATTCACGCCCCCCTCCGCTCCCTCTCGCGTGGGCGGTGTCGGCGTTGACGTTCAGGGCAGTGGCTCAGTGCGGAATTCTGTCAAACTTGCCTCTGGCCAGCTCATTCACCGCACTGTGTATGCACTCTACACCCCTGACCTATCATCTCGCTCCGAACAACGTCGGAAACTCAGTGAAAAAGCATTTCGCGGCGTCATGGTGGGCTATCCCCCTGACGCACCCGGGTATCGTGTCTACAATCCGGAAACGCGTCGCATCACCACTTCGTACATGTTGTCTTTCAGGAAGACACCCCAGGCTTCGACACACAACCCTCCGTCGACTCGGCCATCACTGACTCGTCGGAAGACGTACCCGCAGACTCACCCCTATCCCACCCCATTGACCTCACATTACCCACACCCCTACCCCCCCCGGTAGCCCCTCGCCATGCTCGGCTCCGCTCCCACTCCATTCGCTACGGCGATATGGTTGCCCACTTGTCCGACTACCCACCGACCCTCGTCACGGCGTGTTGTGATCCTGAACAAGGCAAAGCTGAAGAGGACATATTTGAGTATCCACACGTCCCCGACCTTGTCACGGGTCCCTCACACACACCTGCCGGTACGTCCCCTACTGCCGTCGCCCTCCTCTCCGCCCGAGAGTGTGTGGAACCAAAGTCCTACCGGGCTGCGCTGGACAGCGCCCAAGCCCCCCAATGGCAAGCCGCTATGCAACAGGAGTATTCCTCCCTCATCAGCAACGGCACGTGGGACCTTGTGGACCTCCCCCCATGCCGCATGGTCGTTAACAACATGTGGATCTTCAAAGTCAAGTCGGATACAGCCGGCGACGTCTCCCGCTTCAAAGCGCGGTTCGTCGCCAAGGGGTGCAGTCAACGTGCTGGACTGGACTACACGGAGACCTTCTCCCCGGTCATCCGCATGGCAAGCCTGCGTCTCTTCCTAACCATCGCAGCCGCCCGCGACCTTGAACTCTGCCAGCTTGACATCGACACAGCGTTTCTCTACGCCCCCATCCGGGAGGATGTGTACATCCGCCAGCCCCTCGGCTTCGCCGATGGAACGTCCAAGGTTTGTCACCTCAAGCGCTGCCTCTACGGCCTTAAGCAGTCCCCCCGCGAGTTCAACATGCTACTTCGTGCATGGCTCGTCGACCATGGATGGCAACAATGCGTCTCCGACCCGTGCATCTACATCTTCCGCACCGGCCACGTTTTCGCCATGATCGCCATCCCCGCGGCCTGCAATGATGCCACTTGGCTCGCATCGTTCAAAGCACAACTCGGAGCACGATTCAAGATCAAGGACCTAGGCGACCTCTCCCAACTCATCGGCATGCACATTACCGGCGATCGCTCCACGCGCACAATCTCGCTGGACCAGTCCAAGTACCTGCGCGACATACTCGCCAAGTACGGCATGTCCGACTCTAAGCCGTCGTCACTTCCGATGGACCCGGGCTTTCTCGCCGGCCTCGCACACTTGAATTCGCCCTCTCTCACATGGGTGGCCAAGGACGTCTACCCCAGCCTCCTCGGCAGCCTCCAGTACGCAGCCGTTTGCACCCGCCCCGATGTCTCCACGGCGTTGAGCATCCTTGGCTCTGCCCAAGCCTCACCCACCGAGGTTCACTTGCAGGCTCTGAAAAAGGTCCTCCGCTACCTCCATGGCACCATCGACATGCGCCTGACGTTGGGGGGGGGCCTGGACCACAGCCTCCAACTCACAGGCTTTGCCGACGCTGACTGGGCCAACGACAGCAGCACCCGCAAGTCTCGCTCCGGCTATCTCTTCACCCTCGGACGCGGGCCAGTCAGTTACAAGTCCAAACAACAGACTTGTCTGGCTCAACCCACGTGTGAAGCCGAGTACTACTCTGCGGCTGACGCCACCAAGGAGGGACTCCACCTCCGACAACTCATGGGGGAGATCTTCAACTCCCCCATCACCGAAACCACCACCATCTGGGAGGCCAACCAAAGCGCCATTGCATACTCCCAGAATGCCTTGGTCAGCGAGAAGACTAAGCACATCGGTCTGAAGTGGCACTTCCTCAAAGACCACGTGGAGCACGGAACCAACAAGTTGAGGTACCTCCCCACTGACAAGATGGTAGCTGACATGCTCACCAAACCCCTCCCAGGACCTGCACTAGCAAGACACCGAAGTGCGATCCTTGGAGGACAAGACCCAATGCAACGCTACATCCCGTACCTACCTTCAGGGGGAGTGTTGTAAGTAATACCGTATACGTATTAGTTGCAAATAGCTACTGTAAGCTACTCTAGATATGATTAGTACATGTCTAGATCGGACATACCGATAAACTGTTTGACTAAGTACAGAGTTGTCGCTAGGCTCCATCTCTCACACTTTTGTTGTCCCGACACCACGCATGTAGGCTGGTTGTCTTTGTGACTGTTCCGTTTGCGGGACTGTGACTGTAACTATGTTTGCGTAAGTTATCTTCCACACTAACTGTGTTTGCATGGTTCAATACCTCCTACCCCCTTACAAACAGGTGCTCCTTCGGGACAGCCCGGAGCATGCGACTTATGGGGACCTCTCCAACCCCAAGACTCGCCTCGCGCGATACCCGCTCGCACCCTTCCTCACGGTACCTCAGCCACCCCCGGAAACGCACAACTTAGGCGCTGCTTTGGACCCCTCCCCCGGTCAAGGACTCCAGACCCCTCTGGTCCTGGTCCCCCCCCGGTCAACTACAGTCCTCGGGCCGGCCGACGACCTCCCTTCCCGTATGATCGACTCATACCTCCTTACATGCCAGTACTCCACCTCGCCCCCCCACCTCGCCAGCTTCTGGCTCCATGGTATGTTCCTCCCGGACTCAACCCATCCCCCCGATACGGTGACCTCGGCGTGCTCGGTTGCCCGTCGTTGGCTCCTCGAAAGCATCAACCGGATCACCGACCTCCCTCTCCGAGTTAAAAATTCGATTGGCCGTGACCTAGCCCACCACTCGCGATGGACGGCGCGGGCCACCCGTACTCCCCACCCGTCAGCACGTCCGTGTTACGACGCCACCCCTTGTTCGACGACCTCGCATCGGGCTTTCAAAAGATACGACTGGACATTCCTACCTCCTGTGTCGCGATCGGTTTTTTGTACCAACTTACTTCACAGCAACGTGAACTCCGCTCGCCCGGTCCGACACCGCCCACCGCGGCGCTCTCTTTCCCCCTGCTGACAAAACTAGAACAACAAAAAGTCCAGTTCCTCCGAGTAGCTTCGATCCCTTCAATCTCAGGACAACGCATTAAACTTCGCTCCCCCTTATTCACTGATATATCCGGCCGAGAAGTGGTCGCCCTCCTACAGGACCTCCTCACCTCGCACCTGTCGGTCGAGCTCGTCCCCACCGGTACCACCCAGACGAGCCCACCCCCCTGCAAGGTGGAAGACCTGCCTGAATCGGTCCAATTCCTCTTTCAATTCGCGGACGCGATCCATCTAGTAGACGGCCCCACTCCGATCGAGAGCGACCCCTCCTCTCTGTGGGTAAATATCCTCCACCTGCCCAATAACCCCATCCTTCACAATGAGGCCCAGTTTCACTGAACCTATTTCCTACTTCACTTCACGAACTTGTACCCCCATCCCCCATCTTCACAAAATCACTATCACACCCCCTCCGGTCACTGGACACGTCCCAAGCACCTCCTAGGCTAACACATGCCTCACCACAATCCTCATCTAGTCCCGCCAAACCCTCTCCCTACCCTGCACCAACGTTGACGGCGTCATTCCCATCACACACTGGCTATACACATTGCTTCACCAGACCGCAAAAGAATTCACAGCCCACCACACCCCCTCCACCTCCCCCCACCACACCCCCCTCGACCTCACACACCACATATCCCTCCAAAAAATCCCGGACGGCTCCTACTTCCGCTCCCACCCCTCCCCCTCCCCCATCATCAACACCAATATACAAGTTTCCCTCACCACAGAAATGTACAGCATCCTCATCTCCGTCAACGGCACAGCCACAACCCCCCTCCGACACACATTCATCCACAGAGGTGCGCACACCGAATCCTCATGCACACTCACCATCAACCCCCACCACTATTCCACCTTTGGAAGAGCCCGCCTCTCGGACCCCGCTTGCACTACCACCCCCTCTCCTCATCCACTCACTCACACAAAACACAACATCCTATACCGCAACTCCCCCACCCTCCTACTCCAATGGGCTCACCACCTGCAGAACTGCGACATCTCCAACCGTTGGCAAGTCGAGACGTCCGACTTCTCGATGATGGACGCCGACGACGACGCCCCCCTCGACCTGACCTCGCTTCCAAACATCCAACTCTCGTCCAACACCCCCACCCCCGTCCCTACCCAATCAAACACCCTCCACCACTCCCAAAATACCCACCCCGCCCCTCCTTCCTCCCCCCACACCACCCCCTCCGATACCTCAACTGCTCCCCCCTCCACCCCCCACCCCAACCCCACCCCCACCCTCCTCCCCATCATCACCGAAGACTCCACCGACCCCATGGACTCCTCCTCCTCCCCTCTCCCTCACCTCAACCCAACCCCACCCCACACCCTCTCCGCCGCTTTTCCTCCTTCTCCACCCGCTCACTCCCTCCTTCCCCCGACTCACCTGCCCTCCTCCCCCCACACCTCCCCACCTCCCCCACGCCCGACCACGTGGACTCCCCCCCCCCCCCCCCACAACTGCCCTCCCACAAGCCCCTCCCTCAAACCTGCACCCCCGGCTGGGATCTCCCGCCCCTCCCGCAAGAAAAACTCTCCTCCCCCCCCGCGCTCCCCCGTACCCCTGTCTCACCCCCCCTCCCAACCACACTGACCTCCCCCCAACCCACACACACTCCCCTCCCTCAACCTCCCCCCCTGCCTTCCCCCCTTCCTTCCACCCCACCCTTCTCTCCCTCCCCCCCAGCTCACGGGATGAAGACGACTATATACTTGATGAATTCGAGGACCTGCTTGAGGACGACCTAGGAGAGACCCGCACCCCCTTTTCCGCCCCGCCCCCATCCAACGGCCCCGCCAGCCCCCACAGGTCACCCCATGCCGACGAGGCCGAACTCCATAATTAGTCTTCCACAGGACAACCCGGAGCTTACACCCCACGACCCCCCCTTACCCCTCAGCCGGATATCCGCAGCCACACTGAAAACACCTCGCTTCAATCAGCTCTCCCGACCCACTTTACCCCTCACACCTGCAGCATCAAATTACATAACTACCTCTTCGACCTCAATCTTGAACGTGGCCTATCCACCCCCATAGGGTACCTCGACTCCTCTGCGGTGCTCTCCTTCCAGTGGGGGCACTACCAGGACCTATCTAACCTATATTGCATTCCTAACTCGTTGGCCAAACTCCACTCCACAGCCTCCACCGTCATCACCAATAACGAAGTTGACAACTACCACCACAACTCGCAATACCCTAGCCAATGGACTAACCTCTCTAACAGAGGCTCACCCCCCAACTGGGCATGCCCAACCACCCACTACTCGTCCTCACATGGCAACACTCTCACTTCGGTCTCCTCCACTTAACCCACTCCTCCGCCACATGGATTGACTCCCTCCACCACCCCCCCCTCCCAAACTCCTCACTCGCTCTCTCGCTCGTTTAGCCTCCTTGAACTCTTCCCCCCCCCCCCACATGTCGGCGACCTACGCTTACTTAACCCCCCTCACCAAAATGAAACTTCCCACGCATGGTCGTGCGGAACCCACGCCTTACGGCACACCTACTTTATCACCATATCACCCCGCGACCAAGCGTACAACCCCCCTTCCTTCGACCCCCGCGCCACCGTCTACTCCCTACACTCACTCCTATGGCACAACATCTTCCGCTCCACTCCCCTCCCAGTCGGAAGACCCCAACTACTCACCGCCCTCCACCCCCTCAACCTCTCTCCCCCCCTCCGCTTCCACACCCCACCTCTCCCACACCACCTACCCCCCCACTAACCCCCCTCCCCTCCCCCCTCCCTTCCGCCCTCCTCATGACGACAGCCCCCCCGATGACCCTCCCAACCCCCCCGCCTCCCTCCCCTCCCCCCTCCTCCCAAACCACACCACCCAACCCCTCAACCTCATTACCCTCAACACCCGCGGCCTCCATA
>JAPMLY010001841.1:0-58411 GCA_026401115.1 Tetraselmis chui | reverse complement strand
AGGCCGAGGCCAGGACGTAGCAGTCAGCTCCTCAAGCAACGCACCCGCGAGGGCTGGCGGCAGGGGGAAGCCAGTTATCCGTCGTTCCACACGCGGCCCCCGCCCAGAATGACACTCGCACAGCCTGCGCAGCAGCTGTCCCAGAGTGCACATCAAAACATTGAACAGGCACACGGTTGGCCACTGTCTCAGGGAGCACACTCCGTGATTGGACGTTCTGAGTTTGGGGAGACGCTATCCCTTCCGTCTCGAAGTGGTTTGAGTGGCTCAATCCATTGTGAAAGGTTCATTTGCTTTCCACAGACAACGTGATGGGTGGCCCTCATGTGGCAACGAACGAGCCATGACATGACATGATAGGGTGTGCTATTAAATGGGGATACGCACCATTCGGCGGTGGTGGGCGCTGCTACCGTGCGGCATGCGGAGCCCAAACACGGTGAGGAGGCGGGCGTGCAGAGTGGGAGTGCTCAGCGGCATCAGCTGCGCCTCCATCGATGGATCGGCACCCTGTGGGGGTAGGGCGGGCCCGGTGTCCACTTGTTGCACAGTCGGGTCGGCAGGCGGGTCGCTGAGCAGGACCTCCAACTCGGGTAAGGCAGTTCGCAGTGTTTGCTCCGTGGCGTGCACGTCGCGGAGTCGGTGCCATGGCGACAAGTCCAGCAGGCGCAAACACCCCAGGCCGCGCACCATGGCCTCGACTGGCAACTCCTGCACCCTGTTTCCGCCCATAAGCAACGCCTATCCCCCCAACACACACACACGCACACATGCATGAAAAATAGTGAGTCTTCTGCTGACGCACCCATTATCCCTTAACACACCAGCTACACGACGACCAACAGTTGGATATGAAATTCTCCGGCAAGCAGGCTCACCCCCAAAGAGGCCCTCTCAGAGGCGCAGGAATAAGGGATAGGCAAGTTGGTGTGTTGTTGGAAAACGCAAAAATGCAATATCACTCAATAGCAGTAAGAGAAGGTGGGGGGTAGTGAGGGATTCAGGGTACCTCAAGCGCGGTGAGGCACGCCACGTCTGGCGGCAGGGTGCGCAGCTCGTTGAAGCGTATGTCCAATAGGGTGAGGCGGGTGAGGGTCCACAGCTCCAACGGCAGCTCCCGTCGGCGGCTGCCCGAGACAGCGTGGCAGAGGCGGAGCTCTTGCAGCTTCCCTCCCCACTCACCCTCGGGAAACAGCCCCTCCAGCGACCTCAATCGATTGCGACCGACGTTCAGCCTCACCAGGTCTTGGCACCCTTGCAGCTCCCCCGCCAAGTGCGCCAGTCGGTTGCGCTCCAAACTCAGCGCCGTCAGCGAGGGGAGAGACGCGAGCGCTCCGCCAAGCCCCGGGCCCAGCTGGTTGTCGCTGAGATCCAAGCGGACGAGGTGAGTGAGAGATGCTAGCGCCTGACACGACGTCAGCACGTTGCCGCTGGCGTCCAGCGCAGTCAACATAGGGTCCAGCCCTGCCGGGAGGTCGGCCAGGCCGCACTGGGCCAGCGACATCGCCGACCCCTCGCCGACATGATCAAACGACGCGTTGGACATCCCCCTCTTCATCCCCCCCCTCCGCAGAAAAAAATATTACCCGCGTGTATACACCAATGCATTTAACGGCTAGGTCATTGGGGGGAAGGGATTATTAACTTCGGTTTCGTCGCGATATCCTGATAAACGCCGTTCAGCAGTCAACAAAACGCTGAGGCGCAGAGCAGAAATATAGTATACTGCTGCTGAAATAAATGCTATGTGCCTGGTACAGGTACGGTAGTCTTGAGTTCTCCAATTCGCAGCCGCTGCGATTATTTGAGAAGCATTATAAATATTGTTATTTATACAAGAAAAAGCAGCGGATACTACCGAGCAAAAAGAAGGAAGGATACGTGGAAAAACTATTGGCCCAAGGAAAATAAGGAATATGCAGCAATGGGGAATTATGCCAAAGCATCATTAATAATAACGCAGATATATATTGTTTTGTCATCACATATACACTCCTCCACAAAAGTCCGGAAAAGATTTCGCACCTTCGCAAGTAGAAAATGTAATCATGCGTCGGTTTTATTGACAAATATCCTGAAATCCCAGGCAATGCTTTTGCGCGCACAGGGGAATGCACCAACAACTGCGAGGGGCGAGTTCGAACACTGCCGGGCATGTGTACTTGGGGTTATCGCGCCCGCACCCGTGCGGCACGCTCTTTCAAACAATCGCCGTGCTTGGTAGACGAAATGAGTAACGGGCGCACAACGCCGCAATATGAACGCTGATGCGACGGTCGCGCAAATATAATGCATAGGCGACGGAGGGAGGAGGTGTTGGGCAGGCCGCTGTGGGGGAAACGCAGGAAATCGCGTATGTAGACTTACCACCGATATGCGCACAACCCAAGGGCAAGCCGCTTTCGGCCACAATGTTCAAGCAATCATAGCTTACTCAATTATAGTCAAAATTTCTTGTAACAGGTACCGTTGGACGCATCGGTTCAATGCGCGTCGAACGCACCTACTCCGGTGTTCAAACTCTCATAAATTGATTTGTTATGAATTATTTTAATTTACAAATTATTCCGGCACAGCTGAGCCGCAGTGCCAAGTAACACCCATCCAAGTCGGCTCACCTCCTGAGACGATTTGTGCGGGGTTCGTCGATATATGTCTACCAATTCTTCATTCCTATTGACCTCAGAGCCTAATTTCCGACGCGTGCCACGCTTGGGGCGGGTGTGGTTGGCACAAGCACATCCCCAAGCATTCCAAACACCACCGTCAACGTTGTATATTGTTCTCTAAGTAAAATGTAACAATGGTTTCGGAGCGTTTTGGATCTACACGCTAACACTTGCGAGACTTTCCAAGACTGCTCGACTTACGCTGACAAAGCCTTTTTGGGGACTTGGTAATTGCGTGGTGATTTTGGTTTCCGTTGGAAGTGGTTCGGGATGCGACACCCAATTTCGCCTTCATCTTGAACCTCAATCCGGCAAAGTGTGGTTTCGGGCTGGCGGGATTTTACCTAACGAAACACCCGTAACAGCATCGTCTTGAGTGATGTTACGCAAAACCGACTTGCCATTTTCGAGCGACGATTTGCCATTGGTTTGTGACGAAGTACTTTCGATTATGCTTTCGGATGGGGTAAAGTAACACGTCTCGGTTTTTGCAGCGTGTGTTCCATCGAACTTTATTAATTATCATTTGCGTATCGCTGCTAAGACCGATGGAGCAATTGAGACGGCGGCGACCCAAGCTATATGGTTTGCGCTTCTGTGTCTAGGTGTCCACCGCATTACCGTCCACTAGGGTAAAAGCACGCGTCGTGCTGGATTGTAAAGAGGCTTTTTCGTCTCCCGGCCATGATAAATTGATGACCATATCAACAACACGTGAATCACGTAAAACGTAAAAACTGAAACTCGTGACGAGCCAGCTCGAAAGTGGTGTCGTCCGACCCCCTCAAGCGAGCCTTGCCATCCGGAGAAGAAATTGTCGTGCTTGGCGGGGTAGTGGATGGTTTCGGTGGCCATGTTGTGTAGCTGTTGGAACCACGGCTTGTGGGGCCAATAGGATGCGATGACGGTAGATGATGCGCCCGACTGGTGTAGCTTTGTGGAGAAGGAGGGTAGTAAGTCCCAAGGGGGTTGAAGTAGTTTGCTTTGTGTTGCCATGCGGCGTATGGTAGGTGTAGACCGTCTATGTCCTCGCACTTGAGGTCGCGCCATTGGTGTTGAAGCGAATGAGCTGTGCGTTTTCCATCGATGCGAAACGGTCGATAGCGTGTGGTCCCCACTCTGCTTGAAGGTAGCTGAAAATCCGAGGGTTAAGCTACCAATATGTTCGCTGCCGAGCGAATGTACATGGGTCGGATGTTGATGTCGTTGACGTCCAGTGAGTGCCATAGCCTCCTTAATTCGGTCATCATGACGGGGGGGCGTGTAGTTAGCTTGGACAGCGTAGCCACGATTGCAGTGTTGTCTTCGTGCAATAAGACGTTGCGTCCCGGTAGTTGTGGTAGGAACCCTCACCCCGCATTGCACACTCCCGGGGGGGGATAAAACCCCCGACCATCCCTGGAGAGGTTAGATTTAGGTGGTTAATGGTCTAGCGTTGACTTGTAAGTTCCATGTATGGCATAGTTGGGAGGGCCCAGAGACAACAACCGGCGCGTACGGTATTTGGTGTAAACCGGCGCATACGGTACATGTTGTAAACAATTTCAATTTCAATTTCAATTGTGGTAGGAAAAACTTGATTGCAAGTCTCACGGCTCGGAGCTCCTTCCATGTGATGTGTTGGTGCCGGTCGTCGTTGTACCAAAACCCGCGCGCCTGAAAATTGTGGTTGTCGCTTAACACGGCGCCCCCCATCCGTAACCACTTTAGTCGGCGTGGTGGTGTTAATCCATGTACACACGGAATGGCATAACGGGGGTTAGAAACGCCGCTTCCCGGAACGGAGTTGTATGCCTTATCCAAGTACCGCCAAAACTCGGTACCCGATAGGAACATATTATGAATATGAACCCATCGCATCGCATCGCGACTGAGCTGCGAACACCTATAGGTGGAAGGCAAGGACTCCCCCGGAGTCTAGCGTACATATGTGTCCATTAGTAGTCCTACGGAGGGATATGTAAACACTCCCCCTTAATGGACATCATCCCATGAACTTCGGCCGGTGCCCTAGTAAACCCCGCAGTAAACGCGGAGGGCCCATAACCTGTTAATCCATGTACACACGGAATGGCATGAAGGGAGTTAGAACCGCCGCTTCCCGGAACGGAGTTGTACGCCTTATCCAAGTACCGCCAAAAGTCGGTACCCGATAGGAACATATTGTGGATATGAACCCATCGCATCGCATCGCGACTGAGCGGCGAACACCTATAGCGAACACCTATAGGTGGAGGGCCATGACTCCCCCGGAGTCTAGCGTACAAATGTGTCCATTCGTAGTCCTACGGAAGGATATGTAAAAAGGCGGTACGCCGTCTCGATTGCTTTGTAGATTGAGCGCCCGTTGTGATGGTCGGGCACTGTCTGCCACCACTCGAGGTCTCGCCTTAGCTGGTGTGTCATGCGGACTTGGCCACCCCATCCATGTTACGTACTTAACACGGAGAGGAGTTTGCGTAGAAAAGGGTGTTTGCGCGATGGCGAGGCAGAGGAACTGAGCCTTCCTTGCGAAAGCGGCTAGCTGTGTGGCGGGTAGCCTGCGGGCGGTGCTCGCCGCGCGGCCGAGTAGTGCTAAAGTCTGTTTGGAGAGGGTATGCAGTTTGTCGAAGGGCGCTCGAAATTCGCCGTTCTAGAGGTCGATTGTGAGGCCGAGGTGGTCGCCCACAGATCTGAGTTCCCATAGGCCCGTCTTGGGGCTGCGTTGGAGGCCGAGTCGGTGCAGCAACTCCTCGACGCGGCCGCGTAGGAGTAGTGATGCTTCGCGCGAGTGGGCCATGAGCATGAAGTTGTCCATGTAGGGTAGAAGTCGAATCCCGCGCCAACGGATGTTGCGCAAGAATCGTCTTGACGGTATGTGGGGTGTCGCCGTCCTTACGGTCGGGGGCGTAGCTGGATGCCGGAGGTAGTTGGTGAACGTTTGCGTTAGATTGCATAAGTAGCAGACGAAGCCGGACCAACACATCGGGAGGCACGCGAGGCGCTTGAGTTCGCCTCAATAATTTACCGTGAAGAAGTCGCGGTCTTCCTCTCGGATGCCGAGTGTGTAGTAGCCGTCCGCTAGGTCGAGCGAGATGCAGTAGTCGCCCGGGCTTGAGAGATGGCGGATTTGCTTGAGGGTTTTGCACGACATGTTGAACTCCGCGCAATAGCTGTTGAGTTCGCGTAAGTCGATTATCAAACGCCACTTGTTGATACCGGGCTTGGGGACGAGAAACATGAGGGAGATGTAGCTATCGGAATCGGGAACGGATAGTTACACGTAGGTCGTGCCGGCCCCACAAGGGGGCCGGTGTGATGACTAGAGAAGTGAGAAGAGAGAGATGGCGGTTGGCGAAGGCACCGGCAGGGCCAGCCGACCGCCACTAGTATGGAATAGAGTACCGCTAATATCATAACACTAAGTACTTGGATGACAAATAGCTACCTTGCACATAAGCACTAGGCAACGGGATGCTAGTGCTAACACCCCCCTCAAGGTAGCCGAGGTCTTGACGTCGTCCTAGCTTGCGTCGAGGAAGGTGCCATCTTGATCGAAGGTGTTGTGCTTGTAGCGTGTGTCTCACGCCGGGTAGGTGTAGCGACATGCGCTCAATGGAACGTGCCGCTACCGGCGAGTTGCCGATATGAAGCGGTTCCTAGTATTCTACGTAATGTGCTAGTCTGACATGTAGCGGGAAAACTGTCCACGGGCGAATTAGCCGACGCATGAGAGCGACCGGCGAGGAAGAAGCAAAGCCAACATGGATGTTAGGAGTGTGTAGACACGCAAAAGCATAGACGAGCGCTGCTCGTGTTGACTCCCCCCTTTCGCCGTGGGAAAGGTAAGCTCCCCGCTAAGTTAGGTGAAAGCGTTGCGTCGTTGCCTCGGGAGAAAACAATAACAATACTAATGAAAGTACGCACGGACCGAATTTTTGCGGGTCGGTTTTAAACAACCATATCCGGTCGAGAGCATCGGTAGGCTGAAGGCTAGGTGAGACTGAAAGTTTGGTGGGACGAGCGTGGCGCCGGGCGCTATACACACGCTCTTCCTTTTTTACGTGGGAGATGGTAGGACAGTCGCGGGCAACCAGTTCGAAGGCGAAGCGTCGTGTCGGTTGGACGATGGATTACTAGCGTGGCGCCGAGCGCTTTACACACGCTCTACTCTTTTTTACGTGGGAGTAAGTAGGGCTAGCGTGGCGCCGAGCGCTTTACACACGCTCTTCTCTAGTGTAACTTGGTGGAGGGCCGCCTATAACTTGTCGAAATCGGGAACGGATACTTACACATAGGTCGTGCGGTGACTCGAGAAGTGAGAAGAGGGAGATGGCGGTCGGTGAAGGCACCGGCAGGGCCGGCCGACCGCCACTAATAGGGAATAGAGTACCGCTAATAGCATAACACTAAGTAATATGTTGTCAAATAGCTACCTTGTACATAAGCGGCAGGCAACGGAATGCTTGTGCTAACAGTAGTGGGTGTTGTAGGTGCACTCCCATGCTCCGCATGCTTCGAATTGTGGCAGGTCCGTAGCCAAGAAGTCGAGCTGAGGCTGGGTGGCGTCGTTCATGGAAACCCCGTGGTTGAAGGGTTTGGGACATAGGCCGATTTTGAATTTGACCCGCACGCCATGGCGGATCCAACTCACGACTTGACCGCTCGCGCCGGCATCTTTGCTACACTTGGTGACGCGTATAGTTAGATGACGGAGAGCAAGAATCGGCGCGGCGGGCCACACCATCACTTCCTCGTGGGTGGCTAGGACCCGTCGCATGGCTCAGTACCGGTAGCAATTGCTGCTGCTGCTGCTGCGGATGCGGCCTTGCGCTTGTCGGCTGCCGCTTTCTTGGCCTTGGCGTCCTGTCCGGGTGGCTTATATGGCGTTGCCTTCTCGAACCCTGCTCCACATGTTGCCTTGCTGCCGGCCTGCATGCTAACTTCGAGTGTTCTATCGACGAACGCTTGGCGCAGCTCAGCTTGTTGGCCGGAGACCGCGGTAGGGCGTGGGCGACAGAAAGAAACGTGGGCGAGTTCGGTGATCACTCTATCCGAATCCAAGCCCGCTTGTCCACCCTTGGTGAGGCGGAGGAAGCCCAATCGAGTACGGGCGGCCTGCTCCGTCGATACGTGGGTGTCATGGCCCGTTTTGATGAGAGCAGCGGCTGCCGTTTGCTCCGTAAATAAAGTAGGGCCGGATGACATCGAATCCATGGCCTCACCAATTGCCGTGTTGCCGCAGCTGTCGAAGAAGGCATAGCAACCAATGTGGAGGTACTCGTCGTACCCCGCTCGAGATCTCGCGCCGTGTCGCCCGTTAGCGTCTAGAGGCGGGGTTCGTGAATGTCGCGTGGAGGGCGTTCTAGGCCGGCAAGAATGACTTTTCAGCACGCGGAGAAGTCGACGAATTCGGGCTCAAGAAGCTCGGAGTCGTCGTTTAGCATGTCGATAGGTGGCTGTTAGGCCGCTTTACCACCCTCAATCGCAATGGTCGCGCCATGGGGAATGAATTGTTGTTGATTCGTGGGCACGGTTATGCATGTTAAACGGTAATGTTGTGCAAGCAAGGCGGTGTTAGACGCCTAAATATGCTCAGAAATCCGGAGTTTGAGGGCCAAAACTGCAATTTGAATATATTCGGTAGTACGTTGATCGATGGCAGCGGGTAGAGCCTGAGCTCCAGGCGCGGAGGTGGACTGCTCGGGATGCATGTTGTTAACGGCGACTTTGTTGTAAGTAATTCCTAATGCAGATTAGTTACAGAGAACTAATGTATGCCCTCATAGAAGTCCTTATGTACATGACATCATCTAGAGTGTTTGAGCACGATATCACGAACTAGCGTATTGACAGCTAACAACTACAGCTGAACACACTTCTCTTGTCTCGACATCAGCCGCCACCCAAGGCTGGTTGTTTAGCGTACCTGTAACCAACACACCGCAAGTTATAGTATCTTCCTTATCGAACCGTGCATACCACGTTCAACATGTTATGGGCCCTCCACCTGAAGGATACGCGCGACAACATCGTCATTCGGCGTGCAACTTGGAAACTCGCCCGAAGGCAACGCCACTCAATTTTTTTTATTTTTGAAATAATAATACGTTACCATGTACTTTTATTTCCACCTTTTAATTCTGTTCTCCGGAACAGTTCCGCTACCATCAACTCAACTCTAGCCTAACCTGGCTATACTCTACTCTACGCCGCGACGACCTAGCCAACCACACAAGCGCACTCGCTTGTGTGGACAGGGTGCATACATATCCAAGCTGGAGTGGGAAAGGGGGAGCACTGTGAGGGTGAATACCCATACACAGGGTGCACGACAACATCAACCGTAACGTAGAGCAGCGGACATATACACCTGCATGTTATTGCCTTGGCTGTCACTCTACCCCACACTGGGTGGAGGATACGGAAAAGGTGCATTGAGACACCCCGGGGCTACATGCCGAGGGGTCGGTGGGCATCATGCCGTCTCTTTGTATACCGCCGTTAGGCACAGTTACCGCTAGTGGATTTTTCCACTGTCCGGTTGGGTACTCGTCTTTTCCTTGGAATGGCGGCAAAATCAAAGCCGGCACCTCCCGCATCGGCCGCCGACTCGGCTGCCGACTCCGGTACGTGCGACACTCCGTCGGCCGACTCAGCCGGCGACAATATTCGACTGGTGATGGAGCAGCTACAACTGCTCCACGCCAGAATGGACGACCAGGACCGAACGCAGTCGGAGCTTCTCCGTCGGGACGCGCTGCGCAATCACCCGGCACCTATCGACACGGCGCCGCCCCCACATGTGGCCAACTAGTACCGGCCTGCTAGCTACTCCGTGCCTGCTCCGACATTTGAGCCGTCACCCCACGGCAGCGCCAGTCACATGCCCACGATCGACCCGGATTCTATTGCAATGACGGCAGACTGGGCAACCAACTTCGACGGTGACTCGTTTTCTCGGTCTTTTCGCATGGACGCCCCACTTCTGCCGAGGGCGGGTGAGTTCAAAACTTGGAAGCGCGACTTTCTGTAGTTCCTTTCAATTAAGGGGGCTGCGCTGATCCCTCAACTGGCTCTTTCCTCCTCTGGCGTGCCTCTGAATCCCGTCGCTCAGCGGTTCGCACACGCTATGCTCGTTCAGTGCTGTCGACAGAACAAACCAGCTGCACAAGCCATCGCGGGGGTTCCCGCTGGACGACCCGACTGCGGGACAACTGCTTGGGAAATGTTGTGCGAGAGACTGGACGCGCAGTCCATCTCACGCACGTTGTCGCTCCTGGACCGTATGATGGTTCGTCAGGCTTCTAGTCAATCTGTCTCTGCATGCGTCCACGATGTGAAGCAGTGCTTCGATGAGCTGAACGAGTGTCTGCTGTTGAAGGATGGTTCTGCTGCCATTCACCCCCACGTTCTCGCTCTAGTCATGATTCACGGCCTCTCAAACGTTGGGCAGTATGGCCAAGCCAAGCACTGCGTGATTAACGCTTTTGACACCGATTTCATTCTGTCGGCCGACAGAGTGATGGGGAGCATTATCCACCAGGCTCAGAATCTGGACGCAGATGTCTCCAACAAAACAGACACTGATGATTCAAGGACTGCGGTCAATGCCTTCCTTGCGGATCGTAAACGGCAGGGTGGCCGTGGCATTGGGGGATGGACCGCGGACAAAAAGAAGTCCAAGGACTCGATGAAGTGTGGGGCCTGCGGAGACCCAAACCATGTCTGGTCGACCTGCAAAGCGCCGGATGCTGATGTGCTCCGCTGGACACTAGCCAAGCGTAAGCAGATTGCCGACAAGTACGCCGGTCAGCCACCCCCCACTGCTCACCTCAGCGACCTTCCTGTTGACGAGGCGTCTGCGGGACATGCTGCTGCTAAGGACGCACTGGAGTACGACATGCAGGACGAATATGACGACACTGAGGTCAATACATCCTTTGCCTCTGTTGCATTCACGTCCGACACAGCTCGTGTTGCAGACCTTTCTGATTACTGGGTAGTTGACTCTGCTTGCTCCGTTAACTTGACGTCATTTCGGTCGGATTTTTCGGAATTTCATCCCTCTTCCCGCCGCAGCACTGTCGGTGGCGTCGGTGTCATGGTACATAGCAGTGGAACTGTCCGCATTCCCATTTGCAAGATTTCCGGTCGAACGGTCTTTCGGCTCGTTCATGCCCTCTATACCCCTAACTTGTCCTCTCGGTCTGCGCAACGTATCAGTCGTCTACTGAGTGTCAGCTGGATGCAGAAACACTCAGGGTGCGCCATTTCTTTCCCCACCGACACCGACTCTGGCATGTTGCTTGTCACCACAGGAATGGGGATATTAATCCCGTCGGGGAACGGGCTGTACCTCCTCCCGAGGTCGCATGCATGTGCGGGGCTGTCCTCGCACAACGTAGACAGTCATAGACAGAAACATGTCGCACTTGCTGCTGAATGTGACGTCGCTTTGTGGCATAGTAGAATGGGGCACTTGAACATGCAAAGCCTCCAGGCTCAGCATTCTCAT
This sequence comes from Tetraselmis chui, assembly GCA_026401115.1. Lineage (NCBI taxonomy): Eukaryota > Viridiplantae > Chlorophyta > Chlorodendrophyceae > Chlorodendrales > Chlorodendraceae > Tetraselmis > Tetraselmis chui. Next base: position 47,245 of record JAPMLY010001841.1, on the reverse strand, counting down.
AACACGGTGTTTGTACCTGTTATGCCTAGTTCTGTAAAAGATCTCTCCTGTGAGTCTTGCAATCTGAACAAAGCCGCGTCTGCACCTAAAAATTGCAAAGCATCTCAGAAGCCAGCTGCCCCACTTCAGCACATGTCGTGTGATCTGTGGGGTCCTGTCAGTGTTCCCTCACCTTACGGTCTGCGGTATTGCCTGCTAGTCATAGACCATCACACAAACTTCATGTGGGTGAGGTTTCTGAAATTCAAGGATGAGACGTGCGCGAAACTGGAGACCATCCTCCTGGACGCGCGGCATACCCATGCCCGGTATCACTCACACCTTCATGCGTTTGTACCGTTTCTAAAGTTTGATTCAGACTCGGTATTCGAGGCAGCGAACACACAGCTCATGTGCACGAGATTGGGTTTCAGCATTCAATTCTCGGCGCCCTATGCACATCGCATGCTTGGGAAGGCAGAACGCCCGTGGCGCACTCTGCGTGACGGCGCGTCCTCAATGCTTCACGCGATGTCTGTGCCTGACAACATGTGGTCCTGCGCGATCAGCACGGTGGTCCACCTCCGTAACCGTACCTACAGTCGGGCTGTCGGTCCCTCGGGGGGGGTCCCTGTCACCCTCATTACAGGCGCAGTTCCGGACGCGTCAATATTTCGCGTATTCGGGTGTGCGGCATTTGCCAAGGTACATGATAATCTCAGACGGAAACTCGGCCTGAAAGCGTTCCGAGGTGTGATGGTGGGGTACTCTCACAACTCGCCGGGGTATCGTATCTACAACCATGCGACCAGGCGCATCACCACGTCTGTTCATGTCAAGTTGGTAGAGACTGTGCCCGGGTTTGGGACATCCCACCCTGTCGCCTCGTCGATAGATGTGTGTGCAGACGCAGATACTGTCCCTGAAATTGAAATTGAAATTGTTTACAACATGTACCGTATGCGCCGGTTTTTCACCAAAAGCCGGATGCGTCGGCTGCTGTCTCTGGGCCCTCCCAACTATGCCATACAAGGAACTTACAAGTCAGGGCTAGACCGTTAACCACCTAATCCAACCTCTCCAAGGGTGTTCGGGGGTTTTACTCCCCCCCGGGGAGGGTGCAAGTAGAGGTGTAGGGACGTGTGCAGTCAGGGTCGTGCGTGGAGGCAATGTGCGGATGCGCGGCGGGAGGTCGTGCGGGACTTGATGCGGTATATGCGTAGGAGGTGATGCAGCCATTGGACAGTATGCGTATGGAGTTGTGTAAGAATGCGAGATGTGTCGAGGCGTGCTTTCGAGACGAGTTTATGAGGAGGGTCTGTGCGGGCGGTGAGAAGGGAGGTGAGACTCGTGATGGTGGAGGAGTGCGGTGTAACTGTGCGGCTCATGACTATGGGGAGGATGTCGACCACTGTGCCTGGCCAGTGGTTTCTGATGGCGTTCGCAAGGGGTGTGTATTTGGCATGTATGAGGTCGGCTGTGTGAGTGAGGTTGTTGTCTGTGCAGTACTTCCATTCCCCTATCTGAATCTTTTTTATGGATGCATAACGTCGGCGACCGTTGGAGTGGCCAATGAATCTGGGTTCGAGGATGCGGATGAAGTCAGGTTTGTGTGCTGAGGGACGAAGCAGTGGGGGGAGAATCTCAGGGGGAAGGACGGCGGGGCATGATGTTAGGGAGTCATGCGAGAGACCTTCATCAGCAACAACAAGGCGGGTGGGCATGTGGGTGGGGTGAGGAGGGTGGCAGTCGAGTGGGGAGTGGGTAGGGGTGGGGGATTCAAACGATTTTATGGGTTTGTTACCGAAGTCTGCGGTGATGGTCTCCCAGCGTCCTCCGTTGTGGCGTTCCAGTAGGGATAGTAGGAGTTGCAGAGCGCTGTTGTGTCGGTCCTGTCTTAGTCCAGACATAGAGGGGCAGTTACCGGCCATGTGGCCGTTGCTAGTGAAGGGGGCAGCGCAGGGTGGGGTTGTGAGTAAGTAGGCGGGTGTTGTGGACGCCCCACATGAATTCTTGTTTGTGTGTGAACTGGATATTTGTGAGGGAGGAGTGTTTTTTGTGGTATGAGAAGTCGGCGCCGTCCTTCGCGGCGCGGGCGAGGAGGGCTCCGTGTTTGGTTGTTTGCGAGAGAGGAGTGTGTGTGTGTTTTGTGTTGTACTGTCCCTGTTTTCCCTATCAGTCACCCACTCACAGATCTTATCGTGGCCGCAGAGGACATTGTGCCTGTGGTTGAGGTCGACAGACCCACTCGCCTTCGCGGACCGCCTCCTCGCTTCGGGCACTACGTTGCCCATGTATCTACTGTGCCGCGTGTGTGTGTCACTGACTCGTGTGATGACGACCTGTCCGACCACATGGATGACATCATTCCGCTTCTTGATTTCTCCATGATGGTAGCTCAGCCACACCACATGTGCTCTGAAGGACCTGTGAGTGAAGTCGCCATGGTGTCCGCGAGCATCTGTGTTGAACCAACATCCTACAAAGATGCTTTGGTTAGTCCACAGTCGGCGGAGTGGCAGACGGCCATGCACGTGGAATTCGACTCTCTGACGTCCAACCAGACATGGAATCTCGTTCCCCTGCCCGCTGGACGCCGCGTGGTCAACAACATGTGGGTTTACAAGGCTAAAGCAGACGCTTCTTGAGCTGTCTCTCGGTACAAGGCGCGGTTTGTCGCAAAGGGCTGCAGCCAGCGCGAGGGGATTGATTACACGGAGACCTTCTCACCCGTCATCCGACTAGCTAGCCTCCGCGTCTTCTTCAGTATCGCCGCGGCTCGCGACCTCGAGTTGGGCGGTCTCGACATCGACACGGCGTTCCTGTACGCACCCATCAAAGAGGATGTCTACATCAGACAGCCACTTGGGTTCGATGACGGGACCGCCAATTTCTGTCACCTGCGCCGGTGCCTGTACGGCCTGAAGCAGTCCCCCAGGGAGTTTAATGAGCTGCTTCACGACTGGCTCGTCTCTCAAGGCTGGCGCCAGCTGTTGTCGGACCCGTGCATCTACATTTTTGAGGCAGACGGCGTCTTCGCCATGATTGCCATGTACGTGGATGACGTTCCCGTGGCGTGCAACGACACAGCCTGGCGGGTGGCCTTCACTGCACTGGTGCGATCCCGTTTTGACATCAAGGATCAGGGTGCTCTGTCCGACATCATCGGCATCCACATCACCAGGGACAGAGCAGCGCGTACCATCAGCCTCGACCAGGGCAAATACGTGCGCGAGCTGCTTGAAAAGCATGACATGGTGGACTGCAAACCCTCGTGTCTCCCGATGGACCCCGGTTTCTTGGCTGCCATCTCCAAGCAGACGGCCGTACCTCTCACGGGCGCGGACCGGGACGTGTACCCGAGCCTGCTCGGCAGTCTGCAGTACGCCGCTGTTTGCACTAGACCGGACATTTCGACCGCGCTTAGCATTCTGGGCTCTGCGCAGGCGAACCCCACGGTGGCCCACATGCAAGCCCTTAAGAAGGTGCTGTGCTACCTCAAGGGGTCTCCAGACATTAGCCTGACGTTGGGGGGGGGGGTGAGGACAACACTCTCCAACTTACAGGCTTTGTTGATGCAGATTGGGGCAATGACAGTGAGACACGCCGGTCACGATCGGGATTTGTGTTTACACTGGGCAGAGGTGTAGTCAGCTACAAGTCTAGGAAACAGTCTTGCGTCGCACAGTCAACATGCGAGGCTGAGTACTACTCAGCAGCGGACGCGACTAAGGAGGCCATCCATATTCGACAGATGGTTTCGGAGATCTTCAGTCGACCTGTCAGCGGGACGACCACAATCTGGGAAGACAACCAGAGGTGCATCGCCTATTCGCAGAATGCACTGGTGAGCGAGAAGACCAAGCACATCGACCTGAAGTATCACTTCGTGAAGGACCACGTGAAACTGGGGACTGTCAAACTACGGTACCTACCCACTGGTGACATGGTCGCCGACATGCTGACCAAGCCACTGCCTGGACCTGCACTCGTGAAACACAGGATCGCCATTCTGGGGACATCCGGACCCATGCAACGACACACTTCGTAGAGGGAATTCTGTAATCACTTCCATCTGGTTACAAGACACACCTTAGCTACCTTGAGGGGGAGTGTTGTAAGTAATTCCTAATGCAGATTAGTTACAGAGAACTAATGATACTCTGATAGAAGTCCTTATGTACATGATATCATCTAGAGTGTCTGAGCACGATATCACGAACTAGCGTATTGACAGCTAACAACTACAGCTGAACACACTTCTCTTGTCTCGACACCAGCCGCCACCCAAGGCTGGTTGTTTAGCGTACCTGTAACCAACACACCGCAAGTTACAGTATCTTCCTTATCGATCCGTGCATACCACGTTCAACATACTTAGAACGTGGGGAAGTGTCTCGTTTCGCTCGAGTGCGCATGAGACGTTGTAAAATGACACCTTGCTCGACTACGAGAGTCGAGCATGCAATTGCGCGAGCCAGATGGGCGAGCCCAAAGGAGAGAGTGCCAGTGCTCAAGGGTTGCACCGGCTTAAGGGTTGCCGCTAGCTAGTGTTGCTGGGGGCCAAGGCTTGGGGCGTTGCGCGCGGCGTTTCCCAAGTCATCGAGGCTTACCACGAGGTCTAGGTAAGACGCACCGCTTATACATTAACGCTTTACCGCTAGGGTGTGCGTTCTATGTAAGCAAATTTTGCAAACCTCTAGACTTCAAACAATCTGACTGTATGATAGCGTTATGTCTAGCTGATCCGTGACCTTAGCGTGACGGTGGTGGCAAAAAAAGTACGGGTGGCGTAATAGCATTTTTGAGAGGTACCTCCATAACAACTAACTTGTACTAGCAATAGGGCGCAACGAACCAACCACATGATGAGTTGATGACTTCGCCAACGGTAAGCTCTAGCTAGCCCTAGTCTCATAAGCCAAGAGCATGGCTCTCTCCGCTTTCGCGCTCAGCCAATCTAGGCTTCGCGCGAACCCACACCTTCAACCCTATAATCATGCGTCGATCTCCCCAATGCCTTGCTCTTGGTGGTCTTTTGGACAAATTACATGCCATCTAACATATTTGGCAAAACGTACCCTAGGGTAAACCGACGTACATTCGAAAAACATCTCATATCATTTATTCGCAGAAGAGGTTTTTCCCTATTTTCTTCTTTTTGCTTGTTGGTCTCCGCTGCTTTTTCTTGTAAGATTTTTTTCTCGGAAATCATATTTTGTTTATTCCCCTCCCTTCTTCCCTTTCCGTGGTCATGTTGTTCTTCTTGTAATCCATCTTTGTTCACGGATGTATGGTGGCAAAGTTCATCTAAGAACCGGCCTTAAACTGTGTACGGTTTTTCTTCTTCTTCATTCATTATTGTCAATAACAACTCGGATGTGACACACGGACGAGAATCGAATTGTGCCATCAATGGCCAAAGCATCGGGTTATCTCTGAATAAAGCAAGCGCTGGAGTCGCATTAGCAGCCGGAGCGGCTAACCAACTAGTCCTATTTATCCCCGGTGGCGCTAAAAAAAAAAAAAAAAAAGGCGGCGCGCCAGGTGCATACATGTACGTCGTCGTCAGTGACATAAGGATTAGGTACATTCGCAAACCTCATCGCAATTCGCAAACCATAACATTTTTTCATTTCTTAGATAAATATTCAATAAGCAAGTCTTCCATACTTCCCTTCTTCCCTTTAATAGGCTCTCCTCACCCCCCGTGAACGCGCGCGCCCTGCAGTATGTCAGCGCTCATCATCATTTACCCTTTTACCATAATGACTATTTGTAGCTTCGGTCACCAATGTCAAAAACCCCATATAATAAATCAGCTTACCGATTTCTTGTATGTAAACTCAGATCATGGGCATTCCTCACACTCGGGAGCGTCGCAGAAAAAACAATGATCTGAAAATATTGCCATATCTGGCGGCGGTGCTCTTTGCAGTGTGACCCTAATTGTGAGTCACTAGCCGTTCAGTTAGCGGTTTTTACTGAAAACAATAAAGTTCGTTACTAGCGGCACGTATTCAATTACCCGCCACGCACTGCCGCGATGGCCATGCAACTCGATTGGGGGGTAGAGTAATGATTTCACACCGCACACCACGGCGCGTTGTTCACTGACGTAAGCACCTTTACCGGCACGCCCCAATTATTGTGGGCACCCACGTTGGATTTTCGGCCCATATTTTGCGGGCCGAAATTCGTGCATGTGCAGGTTATGCACACCTCCATGCGTGGCTCGGTACACGTAGTGTCGCGACAAGCCGGGAGACTACTCGACAGTGTGTTCTCAGCATGTGTGCACAATTGCACTAGTATCCGCCGACTGTGTTGCGCCCGGCCGTCTACAAAGCGGCGACACCGAGAATGGCATGTCGTGTGCACTGGTTTTTCATGCCACGTGCCCGGAAATACAACCGCGGAGCACGGGCTAGGGGCCTATTGGGCTTGAGGGGCATTTGACTTGGAGTGTAAGCACCCTGGCGCGTGGATCGTTGGCCTTAGAAACTTGCGCATCGCCGGGCGTGAAAAATGGCGGAGAGCTTTCAAAGTACCCTAGCACGGGCCTTTATTCGGCTTGCGGCAAAGGGCACGGCAACATGCCATCATGAGGCATGAAATGGGCAAAGGGCACGTCGTCAATAGAAGAAATTAGAGCGCTGATTGTTGAGCGTATTAGCGGAGCGGGTATGCGGGTACCACATGTCCATGGGTTGCTAGCCCCGCGCGAATGTGGCAGATTTTGAAACCCTAAAAGCTTCAGTTGGCTGTACGAGGGCTTGGATGACATCGGACGGCGGATTTGACGCGAAAACCGGCCGGTAGGCGTAAACTCAGTAAAATATTTATATTCACTTGGGGGAAGGGCTCCCACTTCAACTTTGTTTGCTCGAATCGGACACCGTACGGCGAAGTTAGGCTTTTTTAAGCCTCCCAAGCTGTGGTTTTCCGGCCCCCATCCCACTCACGTCAAGCATCTTAACGGCACATGCCATCACACCCATGTGCTCCCATGTTTGCGGACAACATGCTGGGATCATAAAAACCGCTTGTTGTATCGCTCATTTCGGGATTTTTCACGAGCCAAAGTGTGGATAATCCGAATTCCGGGGCGCCCGAAGTATACCCCGTAATCGGGGGTGGGCCGCAAACCCTAATACGTCATATCGTAGCCGTGACGGGCCCCATTTGTGCCCCGCTTCCCCCTTTAACGTCAACACAAGTTTCGGTCCGCCTTTTCAACGAGCTAAAGTACAGTTAAACCCTATAAACCCTCCTTGATAGACACCCGCCCTACGCGAAAGGCCCTATTTCATTTCAGTGCACTAGTAACGGACTTTATGGGAAGAGTGTATATAATTCCTGTCTCCCGGCCCCACCCCTAATCATCATTGATTGCCACTACCGTACAGGTACCTGCCTGACTGCCCGCCACTCATCTCGTCTCGGCGGGCGCGACATCGTCGCAGGCTACGCGCAGTGCGACCGCCGGCCTTGCATAAATTTGACGCTTATCGCAACCTTACCGCGGAGTGGCCCCGGGGGGGCGACAGCACCATGAGCCTGCAACCTCTGATGATGCAGATCATAGCGCAGAGCATCGGCATCCCCAACCTGTCGGAGCCGGCGGCACAGAACCTAGCGCCCGACGTGGAGTACCGACTGCGTGAGATTATTCAGGTAGGCCGCGCGCTCGTTCTCTCCAGAGCTCGATTAAAAGACGGCCAGTGCCGTCATCCAGGCCTTCCGGGCGGAGGGAGTCTCCGAGCTCGTGGCAGCTCGTTGAAATATTGATTTCGACGCGAGCAGTGGTCGAGGAAGACAGGGGTCTACGCGACGCAGGGGCCGATGAGCGTTACCGCCGGTTACTCGACGTGCTGAGACCCGCGGGGATGTTTAACTTGCTGCAGGAGGCCACCAAGTTTATGCGCCATTCCAAGCGCTCATCCCTCGCCACCGTCGACATCGACAACGCGCTACGTTTGAAGAATGTCGAGGTCAGCAACTTCCCCCCCCCCCCCCCCCCCCCCCCCCCCCTCTGCAGACGCGCACGCGCGGGCGCACAAACACACACGCGCACACACACCCTCACACTCCCCAATCACCTCCGCACGCACCAACATCCAGCTAGACCCCCCCCCCCTTTCCCAACACACACACACACACACACAAACCCACACTTATGCACCTCCTTCGCACACTGACCCACACATTCGTACCCAAACTTACACCCAACCACACACGCACCAAACCGCACGCATCAACATTCACCCAGAAACACACACAGGCACACACCCACACACGTAAACATGTACACATACGCACGCACAAAGACACTCTCTCTCTATCTCAAACTCTCACACACACTCACACACACACACACACACACACACACACACACACACACACACACACACACACACACACACATACACACACACACGCATACACACACACACACGCGCGCGCGCGCGCACCCAACCACACACGCACCAAACCGCACGCATAACATTTACCCAGAATAATACGCAGGCACACACACTCAAACGCCTATACAAATGTACACATATACGCATACGCACGCACAAAGACCCTCTCTCTCTCTCTCTCTCTCTCTCTCTCTCTCTCTCTCTCTCTCTCTCTCTCTCTCTCTCTCTCTCTCTCTCTCTCTCTCTCTCTCTCTCTCTCTCTCTCTCTCTCTCTCTCTCTCTCTCTCTCCGCACGCATAACATTTACCCAGAATAATACGCAGGCACACACACTCAAACGCCTATACAAATGTACACACATACGCACACGCACGCACAAAGACCCCCCCTCTCTCTCTCTCTCTCTCTCTCTTTCTCTCTCTCCCTCTCTCTCTCGCTCCCTCTCTCTCCATCTCTCTCTCACACACACACACACACACACACACGTGCGCGCGCGCGCACACACACACACACACACTTGCTGTAGCTGAGCCTTCCTGTTTACTACTTCTCAAACTGGCTGTTTTACAGCCGCTGTACGGTTTTGGTGGGAAGCATCCAGCGCGCTTCGCACGGGCTGCTGGCTTTCCCGACGTCTTCTACGTGGAAGACCGCGACCTCAATATCGACCAGGTGCTGCCAACCAACTTCAACTCGCTTTGTTTGCACGCGGTGAGCTGGTCTTGGGAGAACAGGGCTAAGAGGGGACGCGCGCGCGGCAGGTGATCGAGGCGCCGCTGCCCAAGGTGCCTGTGGACATCGGCGTGATGGTGCACTGGCTGGTGGTGGACGGCGTGCAGCCGGCGATTCCGGAGAATGCGCCACTGGAACGCCCCGCGCTGAAGCGGCCGCGAGAGGAGGCTCCTAAGACAACCGCGCTGGCGGGGCTGCCACCCGCAACATTGGCGGGGGAAAAGAGCGGCTCAATTCCCAAGACGGGGGCGAAGGGGAAGGAGGGCGCGGCGGACGACGTGGCTGTCAAAATTCCCGTGAAGCACGATGTCACGCGCGAGCTGCAGCTGTACTACGAAAAGGTGCAATGCCTCCGTCTCTCTTGTAGCGCAACCCATACACAACACACACACATACACACACAACACACACACACACGCACGATTTAAAAGATTCAGGTGGTCAATGGTTGTCAAGTTGCGTTTGTCTCTCCGGCAATGTCAAATATATTATTCGCAACGGCACTCACTAACACCGGATAAAATTTTCGGGTTGTGCTTGATAGGTGACGGGGCTGCTGGAGTCGCTGGCGAAGCGACTGGATGAGGAGCTAGAGACAGAGGAGGACAGCGCCCCAGGGAGCTCCGAAGGTGGGCTGTGCAATGAGTTCAGTGGAAAGGAACCAGTATTCTTCGTGGCGCCGTTAACACGATGTTTGTTGTATGTTTAGACCGGAACAACCGGCACCTGCTGCGCGCGGTGCTAGCCAGCCTGGCGAACGACCCAGGCCTGCACCCCCTCATCCCGTACTTCACCTCCTACATCACCAAAAAAGTGGAGAAGAGCCTCAAGTCGCTGCTAATGCTGTCCGTCATCCTTAAGGTGTCGGCCAACGCATGAATTGAGTAGAGAATGGCAGCCCATGCGCATTCTAGCAGCCACCACTCCCCATCCGCTGACATTCCATTTCCCTGTTAACTGTGACTGCATGTTTTCGTGGTGCGGCTGCTCCCGTAGGTCATCCGCTGTCTGATCGTGAATGTGCACATTCACATCGAGCTGTATCTACACCAGCTGATGCCCGCAGTTTTGACATGCCTGGTGGCTAAGCGGCTGGGCGGCAGCAGCACGGACGACCACTGGGCGCTACGCCGCGAGGCGGCCGCATTGGTGGCGCTCATCTGCCGCCGCTTCAGCGGATCCTACTACAGCCTTCAGCCGCGCATCAGCCGCACGCTGCTTAAGGCCGTGCTGGACCCCTCGCGCCCAATCAGCACGCACTACGGCGCGGTCGTGGGCATCGCTGCAATGGGGCCGCGGTGAGTTATGGTGGGAAAAGATTGATGGGGTTGGTTGGCACATGTTGGAGGTGCACGCCTTTCTCTTCCATGGGCTCTCATTTTTCCTCCGAATTTATTGCATCGCTATTTTTCATTCGCCTTTTTGCTTAGCTATATAATGCATTCCTGGACGGTTTGTAGGGTGGTGCAGGTCCTGCTGCTGCCGCACCTGCCACAGCTGATGAAGCAGCTCGACAAGCCACTGGAAGCGGCCGCGGGGGAGGCCGTGCGGCTGGAGGGAGAGTACCTTCATGGCGCGCTCATCCGCGCCGTGGGCTGCTGTGCGTACCACCGCGTCGTGGACACTGCCGAAGGGGGTGACCTACCGGGGTTCGCCCACCAGTCACAAGACGCAGAGGGGGTGCAGGTGAGGATTTATGTGCCTTTTTACGGAGCTAGGACGGCCAAGGTGCAAAGCGTGTCGAGTCTATGCTTGTGATGTTATTTGTACCTTGATGATTCAACATTATGACAAAGGGTTCTGTCAATGTCACGTCTTTTTATTTGACGATGGGAGTGGGCATTTCAGGTGCCGTCTTCATTCGAATGTTTCGTATTGGCAGCATGAACGACCCAACCATGTCCCGCCTGGTTTCACGATTGTAGTTGTAAAGGAAGTTGGGGGGGGGGGGGAGATGGATTATGTGCTTCTCGGGGAATAAGTATACAAAGAGCATTGTAAGTCACCGCCAACGGGACAGTAAGACATAAGTGTTAGGTTTTCAAGAGGAGTTGGGTGTCCGTGATTTATTGGCGCCGTGCTTCGCCGGCTTGCCCCAGCTCTACGCTGTTTCGTCATTTACCCATGTTTATGTTCGGTCAGACCGGCGGCAACAAGGGGAGCAACGCGGGGGAGGGGGAGGCTGCAGCAGGCAAGCCGCAGGCGGAGACGGGGTCCACGGGGCGGCAGGATGCCGGAAAGGGCGATGCCAAGCTTGGGCAGGAGCTGACGGCTGCGCACGAGATGCTGGGCGATGCGCTGCTGCCATTTATCCCCACCGCTCCACTCGTCGACCTATTTCTGTAAATTAGTCGCTGTATGTATCTCCCTGCACTCCGCTGTATCTTTCTTTTCTCATATTGTGTTGGGGGGGAGGCTGCTGGCCGGCTGGGATGGTGGCCGGGCAGCGGTGTCAGCTGGCGCGGCAGTCGCTGTGGTATCGCGCCATGTGCTTCAAATGCTCCGGCGTCATGCACGACCAGGCTGCGCGCTTCAACCTGGGAACAGGTAGCCCATAGCCGCCGCCGCCCCCACCTGCACGCATGCAGACAGTCATGTCACTACACACCCCTACGAAGCGCAGGATTGGGCAGACGGGTGTGCATTCTTCACTATGGAAGGCGAGGGGGCGATGTACCTGGCGATGGGTTGGGCAGCAGCGAGTCGCGCCAGCTGTGGCAGCACCCATCCACGTCCCCCTTCCGTGGGCACGTCCCGGCCCTGGCGCGCAAAGACGCACATATAGTGTAGGATGATAGCTCACAGTCGCTATGCAGACTCCCCAGTTGCACTGCCATACAGCCGCACGTGCTGCGTGTGGGTTTGTGAGGTGGGATAAGCGTGCATCGTGTCGTCGGCGCAGTACCTAGAACCTTCCTTGAGGAGCACGTGTGGGTCCTTGGCGGCCCACATCGAGGCTGCGCGACCAAAGGTTGAGCCCGGACTGAGGACAAGCTCGTCGCACAGTGCTGCCGTAGACAAAGCAAAGCAAAGCAGATGCGTGAGCCCCACATGGTGCCGTCCTATCCAGTACGTGGAGAAAGGTGTTGCGGTGCTATAGGGGCGACGGAAGAAATGGGAGGGCCGTACCCAATACGCGAAGCTCTACCAACGCAGCCTGGGTCCCGCGTGTGCTCCCCCGCCACTCGGCGCCCCCCAACGGGCTGTCCATGTGAACTACCTGCCTCGACCCCCCGGTCCGCCCACCACGTGCACAAGTAGTTTTTATGCATCAGTAGAGCATGATCCACAAAATAGGAAGCTGGTGGCACCCTGATGCATAGGTGGCCGCCCTCACCGGGATGCCATGCGAGGCAGCGTGGCGTGCCACGATGGCGCGCCCCTGCTGGCTGTCAGACGCCACAAACCAGACCACCGCCGAGGCGTCAACCCCCTGCGCCGCCGTCACCGCTGCTGCGCAGGCTGCAAGTGCCTTCACCTGCAGCGCAAGGTAGAAAGGTCGTGTGTGGGCAGTGAATTCCCACCCAGCTTCCTTCTGGCACCCCATAACCCACCGCTTTCCTCAATTGTCCAGCGTGCAAGTGAACATTTGTTGGCTGGCTGGCTGTGCGCGCGTGTGTGTGTATGTGTGTGTGTGTGTGTGTGTGTGTGTGTGTGTGTGTGTGTGTGTGTGTGTGTGTGTGTGCGTCTGTGTGAGCGTGCGTGAGTTCTTCCACGAGGAGCGGTAATTCACCAGGCAAGCTGTAAGTTAACCTGGATGGTGGTCAGGCCGTTATAGCCCTGATTGCGGATGTGGATACCCACGGCGAAGCGGCCAGCCAGGTGGGTCTCGGCAAACCGCACTGCGCGCTCCTCTAGCGGTTCTATCGGTTGCAGCAGCCAGCGCGCGAGGACACTGCCTGGGTGCGGCCCCAGTGGACTCAGAATTGGCGCTGCGTCGGGGTTGCTGCGCAGTAGCGGCAGAAAGTAGTCCCAGGACTGTAGGTGGGCCACGCGGGCAGCCAGGGCGGTGGGCCCCTCGCCACCGCCACCCTCGAGCCGACCGCACAGGAGACTTCCAAAGTCCGGCGACCCGGGCGTCTGTAGGTCCTGTGGTATTAACACAGACGGTGGGATGATGCTTCGAGCGAGGAAGTTACGGATGAATGGTGGTGGTTGGCACGGTGGGTGTGCGGCCTCACTAGACAGTCGGACTGCTGCTGCCCCGCCCTCTGCTCGCACGATGACCCGTGCGTGGTCGGTAGCCATTTCCTGGCATGCTGCCAGCTCCAGCTCATTGAGGGGGGCAACTGAAACAGGTCCCCCAGGGACGGCAGCGCGATGTACTCCCTGTGCACCCGGGAGAAGTTGGCGCCTCACTCCAAGGGAGAGGGGGAGAGCGCGTGTGGGGAGGTGGTATCGCTGCTGCAGTTGCGGTCCCCATTGAGGCATCAAGGAACGGAATTTGCTTTCTGTCTGAAGGAGGGGGAGCTGGGGCACCTGGAGGGGTACCAGTGGGCTTGGACAGGGGGCCAGTCCACAAGGAGGGCACGGTCAGTGGCGATCGCCAGCGCCAGCGCGGAGACGAGCACGCCCACTCGGTTGGCCAGCCCTGCGTCCGCATGAAAGTGAACCACCAAAGCGCGAGGCTCGTGCACCTGCGTCCAGGCAGGAGTATCAACGTCGTGAGTGTTCCACAGCACAAACCCATGCACATGTCACGGTGGATTGCGTTTCATAGCCGATACCCACTTTTCCACTCATCATGTCACCGTGAAGCCTCGCGTATTGCTCCAAAAGAAGAATCGCTTCGCGCGGAGTCCTCACCTGTCCGCGCATCCTCGAAACTAAGAGCGTACAACCATAATTTTCTCCCGAAGACCTGCCGTATCTGATCTCATTGGCTCGACAGAAAGGGCCGGTCGAGAATATTTGAACACGCCCATGTGTGTTAATGTGTGTGCATGTTGGGCGTTTGTGTGCGTGAGAATGTGCGATTGTATGTGTTCCTGAAAGTCTATGTGTGCGCGCGCTGGCGTGTCTGTGAGCGCGTGCGAGAGAGAAAGTGGGCGTGTACGTAAACGGGAGGGAGAGAGATTGTGATTGCGTGTGTATGGGTGCATGGGCGCGGGCGTGACAGACCGTGTGTGTGTGTGTGTGTGGACGTGCGTAAGTTTGCGTGTGAAATAGCGTGCTTGCGTGTGTGTGTGTGTCAGTATGAGCGTTTGTAAGGGTGCGTATGAAATTATGTGTGTGTGCACGTTGGGTGTATGTACGTGCGTGAGAAATTGCGAGTGTATGCGTTCTTGAAAGTGTGTGTGTGCGCGCGCGTGCGTGTGCGAGAGATAGAGAGTGGGTGTGTACGTGAGAGGGAGAGAGAGAGTGTGTGTGGGTGCATGTGAGAGAGAGAGAGAGAGAGAGAGAGCGAGAGAGAGAGAGAGAGAGAGAGCGAGAGAGAGAGAGTGGGTGCGTGCATATCTGTGGGTGTATGGGCGCTGGCGCGTGTGAGCGTGCATAAGTGTGCGTGTGTGTGTGTGTGTGTGTGTGTGTATGTGTGTGTGTTTGTGTGTGTGTGTGTGTGTGTGCGCGCGCGCGCTTGTGTTATACACTGTGTTGCGAAGCCGTTCTACCTGTGCCGGATCGGCGAGGTTCTTTATTTTCGTGCCTATCGTGAGGCTTCTGTTCGCAGTCCGTGGGACGGGCTCAGCCGTGGAGACGGGTGGCGGAAGCGCTGTTGTGTCGGTGTCCGCTGGCATTGGGTCGCGGAGGACTCCATGTCCCACCTCCGCCCACGCTTGGTTCCTGTACGCGAAGACTCGGCGAGAAACGCGCAACTGCTCCTGCGACTGATAAAGCCGCCAAGTTCGCAGGACAAATAGCAAAGCCACGCCGAAGAGAAGGCAGCCGAGCAGCAAATTTGCGACGACTCGAAGAGGGTCCCTCCGCTGCCGCCGTGTCACGGGTCTGGCTGGAGGTGGCAGCAACAGCATCGCCGTGCCCCTGTTCGTGGTTTCCTCGCCACGAAATGACGGACTGTGCTGCAAGTACCGCGACCTTCGCCGTCCGTTGACTGGCGCAACTCCCGCTGGTTTTCGCCCTCCTCTGCTGTATCGACCTATCGACAGGTGGCTGGTTGCTGAGGGCGGCGCTCATGCTGTGGCGTGCCTTATTCCTGTTCCTCAGGCCTGTAGGTGGGTTTATCCCTCCTTAATTTTTCCTTTCTGCTTTCTGGTTTTTACTTAATATATTTGTCTTGCAAGAACGTTTTGTTTCGTAGCGAGAGATATGGTACGGGTAGGAGGCACAGTACGCATCATAGAATTCTGCGGTGGTTTAAAGATCACTACAGGTACAGGTACCTGTATCGATTGTTAATTTTTTTATTTTTGATTGATCACAGAATTTTTGTTTCCTGTTCCTCGCGCTGAGGTTTTTTCCTCTTCTCTTCTATTTGCTTGGTGGCCTCCACTGCTCTTTCTTATAATTATTTTTTGATCACAGGCGATAACAATAATATGTGAAACGCGAAAAGTAATCCTGTTGTAATTATAAGACACGTGGACATGGAAAAACGGGGGGGGGGGGGGGGGGGGGGGGTACCAAGAGGGTCACAGAATCCGATCGGGAATAAAGGCAAAGGAGGCCACCAAGCAAGAAAAAGAAAGAAAGGAAGAAAAAACCTAAGCCCGAGGAACATGAAGGCATGCCACAGCGCCAGCACTGCCCTCCTGAAAAGCGTCGCGGAGATAAGAACCCAGAGTGCCATGAAGAGCAGCAGAAAGACGTTGCATGAATTCGAGGGCCCATAACCTATTGAACCATGCAAACACAGTTAGTGTGGAAGATAACGTACGCAAACGTAGTTACAGTCACAGTCCCGCAAACGGAACAGTTAAGGCGACAACCAGCCTACAGGCGTGGTGTCGGGACAACAGAAGAGGTGGGACACCGGGAAAGGGAGAGCGGCCGGCCATGGGAGGCGGCGGGGCGTACGAATGCGGGTGCTCACGGGAGGGGGGGACGCCGTGAGAGGGCGTCTCCGGGATGAGAGGTATGGGGTGGTGAGGGGCATATCCAACGGGGGGGTAGGGAGGGGGTGGCGGGAGTTGTTCAACTGCGATGTCGTGTAGGGCAGAATCAGCGGGGGGGTATTGGGGGGGTGGTTGCAAGTGTTCACCTACGAGTTCGGGACGCGAGAGCTCGCGGTGCGCATCGGGACGGCGTTGTGCGACGGCGGTGTCGCCAACAGGGGCTGCAGCGGTAGCAGCAGACAAGGCTGAATGTGCGTCCTGAGGGGCGGAGCCAAGCTGGGGATGCACAAGCAGGGGGAGGGTGTGGCCGTCGTGGCTGTTCCGGACGGGTTTGAGGTGAGCATCGTGGCGGCGCTGAGCTACAGGGGGGTGCGGATTAGCACCCGCAGCAACAACAGCACCCTCGGCCGACTGCGAGTCGAAACGAGCTGTCAAGCGCGCCACTTGCGCAACGAGCAGCGCGAGAGTATCCGGGGGGTGTTCGAGGGGGAGGGTGTGCACGTGGTGGCCGTCCGGAAAGTGTGCGAGGTGAGCATCGTGGCGGCGATGAGCGACAGGGGGTGCGATATAGCAGCCGCAGCAGGAAGAGCAGCAATGGCGGCCGACCGCGAGTCGAGATACGCGTCAAGGCGCGTCAGTTGCACACGGAGGAGCTCGAGGACACCCTGGGTAGTATCGACAGTGCTCTGCAGGTGGAGGGTGTGGCCGTCGTGGCTGTCCCGGACGGGTTCGATGTGAGCAGCGTGGCGGCGTTGAGCTACAGGGGGGTGCGGATTAGCACCCGCAGCAGCAACATCACCCTCGGCCGACTGCGAGTCGAGACGAGCTTTTAAGTGCGCCACTTGCGCAACGAGCAGTGCGAGAGTGTCCGGGGGGTGATCGACAGTGCTCTGCTGAGAGCCTGGGTCAAGGGAACCAACAGGTGAAACAGGCGGGTTTTTCTGCGCCATTTCGACAGAGGGCGAAAAAGAAAGAGTTGGATAGAAAACAGGCAGCGGTAAAAACCGCTAGCCGGACTCGTGCCTAACAGCGGTATGCAAAGAGACGGCCTGATGCCCGCCGACCCCTCGGCATGTAGCCCCGGGGTGTCTCCGAGCACCTTTTCTGTATCCTCCACCCAGTGTGGGGCACAAGTCGAGGCCAAGGCCAGGACAGGTGGAGCGCTGCGCTGGTGGCTGATTCGCTAGGCGAGGATAAAAAATAAAAATAAAAGGTAAGCTACGGCTGGCGTGCGACCTGTGGATGCGTATTCACCCGACAGTGCACCCCCCCGTTCTCCAGCTTGGACCTGTGTGCACCCTGTCCACACACGACGAGTGCGTCGGTGTGGGTGGCTGGCTATCTCCGTCGGGTGGCTGACTTAAGAGGGGTGAAGGATACAGAAAAGGTGCTCTGAGACACCCCGGGAATAAAGGCAAAGGGGATTTACATGGTGGTCTCCGCTGCTTTTTCTTGTACGACAATTTCATTAATGGCACAGGGAGCAATGCAATTTTCCAATCAGGGTTTTGGAACGTGAAACGCCTATATAGATTTCGAGTAGCCGTGGATATAGTATATACCTCCACTGCTTTTTCTTGTAAGAATTTTTTCAATGGATTTCGAGTACCCGTGGAGACTATTGATTAATAAAAGAAAAGAAAAGAAAAGAAAGGAAAAACCATGGGTCATTGTAGCACTCACAGAGCAACTAATCCTTCAGATCGGTTTCGGTCCACTCTTCGAACAACTTCTAAGTCCGATACCCGATAAAACAGCCGCCGCCACTCGCAAAACCCCCTTTTCTTAGATTCTGACGAGAGTGGGAGTGCACAAGGAGACAGATTCTTATTTAACTCGAATTATTTTGTGGCAGAGGGTCGAGCGAAATCTAGCCGGGTGGTCGTGTCCCTCACGGATGCTCCACCCTATAGCTTCCCCTCATGCATGCACAGTAATGAAAAACAGAAATTTCGGCTTATGCCTTTCACAGTAAGACATGCAGTTCGTAGTGCATTATTAACAATCCCAAAAATCCTGGTGAATATACACTCTTCCCATAAAGTCCGTTACTAGCGGCACGCATTTAATTACCCGCCACGCACTGCCGCGATGGCCATGCAAATCGATTGGGGGTTAGAGTAATGATTTCCGAACAACGCACCACGGCGCGTTGTTCATTGACGTAAGCACGTCTATCGGCACGCCCCAATTGTTGTGGGCACACACGTTGGATTTTCGGCCCATATTTTGCAAGCCGAAATTCGTGCATGTGCAGGTTATGCACGCCTCTATGCGTGGCTCGGTACACGTAGTGTCGCGACAAGCCGGGAGACTACTCGACACTGGGTTCTCATCATGTGTGCACAATTGCACGAGTATCGGCCGAGTGTGTTGCGCCCGGCCGTCTACAGAGCGGCGACACCGAGAATGGCATGTCGTGTGCACTAGGTTTTCTGGCCACGTGCCCGAAAATACAACCAAGGAGCGCGGGCTAGGGACCTATTAGGCTTGAGGGGCGGTTGACTTGGAGTGTAAGCACCCTAGCGCGCGGATCGTTGGCCTTAGAAACTTGCGCATCGCCGGGCGTGAAATATGGCGGGGAGCTTTCACAGTACCCTAGCACGGGGCTTTGTTTGACCTGCGGCAAATGGCAAGGTACCATGCCATCATGGGGTATGAAATGGGCAACGTCGTCAATAGAAGAAATAAAGAGCGCTTATGGTTGAGCGTATTGGCGGAGCGGGTGTGCGGGTACCACCTGTCTAGGGGTTGCTAGCCCCGCGCGAATGTGGCAGATTTTGAAACCCAAACAAGTTTAGTTGGGTTTACGAAGGGCTGGATGGCATCGGACGGCGGATTTGACGCGAAAACCGGCCGGTTAGGTGTACATGAAGTTAAAATCCTATATTTACTTGGGGGAAGGGCTTCCATTTGCAACTATGTTTGCTTGAATCGGACACCGTACGGCAAAGTTAGGCTTTTTTAAGCCTCCCAAGCGGTGGGTTTCCGGCCCTATCCCACCCACGTCAAGCATCTTAATGGCACATGCCATCACACCCACGTGCTCCCATGTTTGCGGACAACATGCTGGGATCATAAAAACCGCATATTGTGTCGCCGATTTCGGGAGCATTCATGAGCCAAAGTGTAGAAAATCCGAATTCCGGGGAGCCCGAATGAGGGTATACCCCGAAATCAGGGTTGGGCCGCAAACCCTAATACGTCATATCGTAGCCGTAACAGGCCCCATTTGTGCCCCGCTTCCCCCTTTACTTCAACACAAGTTTCGGTCCGCCTTTTCAACGACCTAAAGTACAGTTAAACCCTATAAACCCTACATGATAGACACTTGCCCTACGCCCTATTTCACTAGTAACGGACTTTATGGGAAGAGTGTATATGCAACACTTTATTCAACATTCGCCAATTCACAAACTTGCACGAGAAGCTTCGGTCGCGTCCCCAGCAAATTCAAAAGTAACACCCCATCCCAGCCCAATCACTTTCGGTCCTTCACCAACCAGCATTAATAAAAAAACCGGTCGAGCAGATGCACACATCACCGCCGAGGGCAATGCCGCCACAGCGGCGAAGAACATCGCTTACCTATAAATCTTGGCATGCACCAAACCCTAAAACGCCCGCCCTCTGCATGGCGTTCGGCGGGGGCATGAGCGTGCGGCAGGCACATTTGTGTAAATGTTACAGCTGTCACATAGAATTACAGAGGCGGCACTGCAAGGCGGCTATAAATGTTTGTCCGTGCGCCTTTGAAAAGGGGAAGTTGAGGGGTACCCTCCCATAAAAAGTTAATAAATGTTTATGACGTCCCGCTGCTGCTCCGCTGCTTCCTATCGTCTATTGACGTGCTAGAGGGGGTGAAGTGACCGCATTGCGTTAGTGCTCAAAGGAGGAGGAGCCGCTGTGGGCGTAGGGACGGAAGGGGAGGGCAGGCATGTTGGTGAGCTGCCGGTTGAGCACACGCGGCATCATCGGCTGCGCGAGCGGCAATTTGTGCTCCACGACGCCGCCGCCCGCCACTTTAATGCCACTGCGGTGATGACACAGCCGCCGCGACACACACGCGCCGCATCGCAGCAGGCAACGATCAGCATCACATCCACATCTAACTCACATAATCAGTCCGCAAAACGTATACTATTTAACTATTTATGGTTCAATACAAATTTTTTTTTGATAAGACCCACACTAAAAGCCACCATCAATGGAAACTGTTCATATCATTTTAGATGTGAAGGGTTTCGGGGTTTCCATTCTTGGGAAACAAATAAAGTCGAAATGTAAGAGACTGTCGCTGTCACCTTTTGCTTTCCGCGTGCAACTGCATGATCTGCTCCTTCATCTCTCGAATCTGCGCCATCAGCAGCGTGGGCAACTCCTCCATCTCGTACCCCTTCCCCTGAAACGCGAGCACCGGCCCGCGCTCGCGCTCCACGTCGTTGGCGCGGTGCAGCAGGTGGCTGGTGCGCCGCCGCGTCTTTTGGCGTGCCATATCTAGCGGCGGGGGCGCGCGTGCCGCCAACAGCGTCTCCTGTAACGCCGCCACGTCGCTCTCGGGGCTGAGCTCCAGCAGCTGCATCGCGCAACGGGGCGTTACAGGACAGGGTTTTCAGCGCAAGGTGGGATAAAAGGGAAACCCTAAATACAGGCGCGCGCGATTTTAACGAATCGCACAAACCGGTACACTGCCCGAAGCTGCGAAGCACAATCTGACAACGCAGCCGACACGCCGGTAACAGCAGACTCGCATCCAAACATTTTGCAGCGCGACCTCAACTACATAATATCCATT
The DNA here is from genome assembly GCA_026401115.1 of Tetraselmis chui. NCBI lineage: Eukaryota > Viridiplantae > Chlorophyta > Chlorodendrophyceae > Chlorodendrales > Chlorodendraceae > Tetraselmis > Tetraselmis chui. The sequence continues at coordinate 26,303 of JAPMLY010001841.1, read as the reverse complement.
GGGAAGATGTAGCGTGTGCACCAGACTCTTTTGGTCACTGAACACAGTTGCTCTCATTTTCAGTAGGTTTATGGACGGACATGGACAGCACCTTTTTGTAGTAGTGCTCCTCGCGCCCCGAGGGGTCACCCATGAGGCGGGCGTGCACGGAGCGCTTGCCCGTGATCATGCGCACCACCGCGCGGCTGTACGACCTGATCTCACTCTGAAACACATGCCTGCGCGCCACAGAACATGCACAGCCATCCAAACATCAGACAACAGACCAAACACGCACACACACACGCGCGCGCGCGCCCCCTCCTCCTAACAACACACAAGCACACACACTCACTAAATTACAGCCCCCTCAACACACAAACACAGGCGCGCACGTGCCACCCACCCACCACAATATACATGTATTCAAAGAGTCAGCAGCACAGCTCAGCGCCTGTCCACATGTCCTGATTTTGACAATGCTCGCATGACTAACATTCATCGGACTGCGTTGCTAATGAGCTACCCCTCCCATTCTCCCGACTGCGTGATGCAGGGGGGTGTGGCGTACCGGATGATGGTGTGGCGTAGGGTGGCGCTGGTATTTGGAAACTTGTCTAGAATTTCCAGCACGTGCTGGCGGTCGCAGCGCATGACGTTGCAGAAAGTGAGCGCGATGCCCTCGTAGTTGCGGATGGAGGCGCTCATTATGTAGAGGTTGGTGAGCATATCCAGGCCAATGACGCCGCCGCTGATGAAGATGCGCCCCTCGCTCGCCACCACCCCCTGCCGCACCACGTACATCCGGTTGGACTCCTCTCCCAGCGTGATGATCTTTTCGCGCGGCGTGAAGGTCTCGGGGTGTAGGCTGAGCGAAAGCCGCACGATAAAATCCTCTTCACAGCCCTTGAAAAAAGAAACATTGGAGATCCACCGTGCGCACGTATTCTTCGCAACCTGACGTGCGCGGATGCAGGTCAGTATAGTGAGGCGTGAGACTTTGGGGGCGCGGGCGCGCGCTCGCACGCGTGTGTGTGTGTGTGTGTGTGCGTGTGCGTGTGTGTGTGTGTGTGTGTGTGTGTGTGTGTGTGTGCGTGCGTGTGTGTGTGTGTGTGTTCCGGTCTATGTGTGTGTGTGTGTGTGTGTGCGTGTTTGTGTGTGCCTCTGTGTATGTTCCGGGTTCTGTGTGTGTGTGTGTCTGCGTGCGTGAGGTTGGAGCGTGTGTCCTTGTGTGTGGCTATGGGTGTGTGGGCACACCTCCTGTTTCAGCGACGGGCTCATGAGATCAAAGATTTCGTTCCACGACACGCCTCCCGCTGCGTCGCTCTTGTAGCGGTAAATAAAGTAGGAACGCAACCGCGTACGCAGGTCCTGATTCACCTGGTGCTCCTCCACAAACGCCTGCAGCTTGTCCATGGTCTCGTAGAAAAAGTTTTGCGCGTGGTTTCGGATGGAGACGGTATTGGTGATGGAGCCGATGACGTAACCAAAAAAATAGGCACCGCAGAGCATGAAGCACATCGACAGCCAGCGCTCGAAGCTGGTCACTGTTGGGGGGGGTGGGGGGGGGATTGTAAACCAAATATCCGCATTAACCGTGAAGATGCTGGGCAGGTAATGTGAATTATCCGTGATTTCTGAGTTCAATAAATCACATAAAATGTAGAAAACCAGACAAGACTGCATACCATAATACTTCTTCATCAACATATAAATTCTAAGGGGAGGGAAGGGGCTCCTCACGTGGATAGATGTCGCCGTATCCGACGGAAGTCAGCGTCATGACTGCAAAATAGAGACAGTACGAGTACTGGCCCTGCGACATCTGTCAAACAGCAATCACAGAGAATACACCGCCGGTCAAGCCCTCACGACGGATGCGCGCCCGATCGGCACCACCAAGCCACACCCCTGTTCCCTTCCCCAGGATAATCACATAGACATGACACATCCCCTGTTTTTCCTCGCCCGCTCTTGAGACGGGTATCATCAGCAACCAATGAATTACATGCAAATAACCATTCTACCGATCTTGGTAATTTCTAGGATACATGGAAGCGCACGCCCAGATTTGAGATTGAGAAAAGGCCATATCAGAAATAACCTACAACAGACATAACCACAGAGACTTCCATAGTCATATACACATTCGATTATAAACGCACATAGACACACCTTTTCACACACACACACACACACACACACACACACACACACACACACACACACGCACACACACACACACACACACACCCACACACACACACACATACACACACACAAAAGCGAGCGAGCGCGCACGCGCACGAGCGCGCATGCACATAATGGGCGCTTGCACAACATGCATGGGTGAGAAACTAGGGGGCGTACAAAGTGTGGAACGCCATGGTCCGAAGCAGCTTCTCCCTCGCCCTGCCCGTACACGACGCCCTGGATGACCGGCGCGAGGCCCCAGAGACAAGCCGAGAAGTGCGCCAGCAGGAAGGTCTGCATGACGAAGGTGAGGATGGAGAGCATGCCGTGGTCAATGCTGTACAGCCGCTCCATGCGGCTCATCAGCCGCGGCGCGCGGAGCAGGCGGAGCAAGCGAAGCAGGCCAAGGAAGCTCCACAACCGGGCTGAGTCTGCACAAATGAGGAAGGAATGGGTGGGGGGGGGGGGGGTCAGCTGGGTATGATGTAGCGCATTTTTGAAATGCAATGACATACCCACACTCGATCCACTTTGGTATTGGTGACCAAAGCTTCAGGCTGTACACAAATTCTTGGGGAAATGTGAACGTGCGCGTGCGCGTGCATGTGCGTGTGTGTGTGTGTGTGTGGGGGGGGGGGGGGGGGGGGGGGGGGGGGGGGGGGGGGCACACGCGCGTGCGTGCATGTGTTTGCGATTTGATGTTATGTATGAGATAGGGATCAGGAAAGGGGGGGGGGGGGGGGGGGGGGGGGGGGGGGGGGGGGCGTGCGCCCCCGCGTGTGTGCTGGTGCGTGTACCTGTGCGTTGGTGTGTGTGTAGGTGTATGTGTGTACGCGCGAGTACGCATGTTTGTGCCCGTGTGCAGTCGTTCATAGCTCCACGATTGCAAGGTATGTGAAGTTTTGTACAGTCTAAGCTGCACACCATTCCAGGATGGAGGGGGGGGTAGGGGTGGCGCACCGACGATGAAGCCGGGGTCGGACTTGTCGAATTGGTGGTGGCCGAGTCCCCACAGTATGGCCTGGTACGGTAGCGAAGCCAGCATGTCGACGGCAAAAGAGTTGGTGAGGTAGTGGCGCGCGATCGCGCGGTGCACCATCACTGTTTTGGCCATCACGGTGTCATAGTACGCTATGTTGAACTGCAGCAGCGTGTCCGCCAGGAAAATAAAGTCCATCGCGAGCTGTTTCATATTTAACAGGATTTGCAAGGGGGAGGGGGTGAGGGCACCGGTCACCACAGCCCATTACAGCACGCGCAATGACCTCGGGCTACTCAACAGAAAGGGGAAAAAAGGTGGGAGGGAGGACGAAGGGGGGGGGACTTACGTTGAGGTAGCCAAAGATGGGGTGGAGGGTAAAGGCCACTTCGTAGGGCTGGAGCACGGTGGTGAAGGAGATTAGGAGCATGAGCAGCGCGTCCCAATATCGCAGGTGAGGATTTTTCTGCGCGTGGATAACCTGAAAGGTCACCGAGTTCAGGCGCTTTGACAGCAGCTCGGTGTCCTTTTGAAAGTCGCTGTGCGCGTTCGTCGTGTGCCGTGTGCTGTACACCTGACGCAGCCGGTTCCAACTCTTCCGAAACTCATCGCTGTTGGGGTTCATGGACAGCACCTGTGCCACGCCCGGCGTGTCCGCATACCACGGCGGCACCCCCAACCCCCACTCCCCTAGCGACCCCGACCGCGTCCCCTGCTCCACAGCAAAGCACCCCGGGATGAGTTTTTACACCTGGTGTTGCGACGCACCTTCCCCCTCCCCTAGTCCCCTACCAAATAGACCTCACCTTCGGGCTGCGGACGGTAGTCACGAAAGAGACGCGGGAAGGGCGGGTCATGGTGACGCTTTCCCCTCTCCCGTTCTGAATCTCCGCCCCGGAAGTCCCCGCACCGCTGGGCCCTCCAGCTGCCTCTCCTCTCTGTCCGCACATGAGTACGAGAGGCAATACACGCCCAGTCAGAAACAGCCTTCCCGTCGCTACCCTTACACGAAGCTTAACCACCCCCCTCCTTCTCCCACCCTGCGAGACCGTAAGTCTGAATATACTGGTGTAGGGGTAAATGCACAGGAGCGCGAGTGAGACGCTGATCAAGTAGAACGTGTTCCCGTACAATTCGAAGCGCGCACAAGCACAACCCTCTCTTCTCAGCTCACACCTGAGACATGCTTTTAGGATGCTTGGATCCCAGCGGCGCCGTTGGCGCCTCCTCCCCATCCGCAGTTTCATCCAATCTGAGGACCTCTCCACCGTCTATGTCTCGCCGCATCCACCTGCTGCATCCCTCCGCCCCTGCATCGCCCTGAAGCGCCCGGTGCAACACGTAAGTCAGCTGATGTCAAACATGAACAGGTCATCATAGAATTGGTGTGCGTCTGTTGGAGGGGGAGGAGGGGGTGAGTGTCAGGGGGGGTGGGGTGGGGTGGGGTAGGGTTGAGGTGGGTGGGTGGGATGTCTATGGGTATGTGCTGAGGAAAAGGAGGGGGGGGGGGGGGGGGGGGGGGGGTGGGGGGGGGTTCTGTGTGTGTCTGTATGTATGTGTGTGGTAGGAGGGGGGGGGGGGGGGGGGGGGGGGGGGTTGGCGTGTGGGCGTGTGTGTGAAGGGGGGGGGGGGGCATTTGTGTTTGCGTGTATGTGGGGGCGCGTGTATTTCCGTCAGTGGACGTGAGGTTGCACCGGTTGTGGTGGACGTGCGGCTGCGCCGGCAGAGAGCGGCCGTCTGTTGTTGACGCCACCGCGGCTGTTGCTGGTCGTAGCCTCCTGAATCGCGCCCATCGCGAGCGGGCGTCGAGACCGCCCGCCGCTGCCCGGCACCGAACTCCCAATCGCGGGCTGCACCACGTTGTGGAACGGCGCCACGGAGGCGCTGGCGGAGGCGCTACTGGGCGCAGGAAAATCCCCCTCGGTCGGCAAACCCTTCGCGGACTGCCACCTGCGGTCCGCCTCCTGCGCAGCCGGCAAACACCGCCCCACCTCAACCCTCACTTCCTCCTCACACATATCCTCTTCCGACCCTCAGCAAAGGGGTGCTTACCGTGTCGGATACAACGAAGCCGGGGGGGGTCATCTCGCGGCAATACGGCGCCTCCTGCCCCAGCCGCCGTCCGGAAGTAGTGGCGCTCTCACCCGCGTGACCCGCCGAGGCGCCCTGCACCCACAGCTGCGCCCTTACGTCAGCGGATTTGCCGGAAGAGCGCCACTTTTGGGCACCTAAGGAGGGCGTAGGGCTGCTCACCTCTTCGCCCTCTTCGTCCCCTCCTTGGTGAAAATCCTCTAGCAGCGACACCATCTTGTAAAAGTGGGCGCAAGGGGCGGTTTAGCGAACTGTGCTGGGAAAAAAAAAATCCTGAAAGCCACTCCTCAGGATTACCATATCCAAACAAGCGAGGGAAGAAAAGGCCGCACGTCTGTATTGGAGGCCATTGGGCTGACCGGGGTCCAAGCCCGCGCAGGCAGCTACTCCACACCCGTATAGCTAAAGAAGCATTCGGGATTAAACTGAGGGCACCCCCACGCGCGCACGCCTCGCGCGGGGGCGGCTCCTCCCGCTGCGCGTCTCCGCCTGGAACAAATAAATAATTAATTAGATATTAATGAATTCGTCCGCTGCACTACCTAAGACGCTGAAGATGGGGCAGGGGGCGGAAACAGTGCTATTCAGGACTGTGGACACACACTCGCGAGGAAAAAGGCAGGGGAAAAGAGCCTCCAAAGCTACTCAGGAAAGCATCAGTGCGCACTGCACCTCGATATAAGCGATAGCCTGGAATTAGCCGACTAGTCCTGACGCAGTACACACCTGTGAAGCCCTAAATGATATATGAAGAAACGAAGTGAGGTTGGCGCCGTAGGGCAGCCAGCAGCCAGCCTCTTGCTACGGGCGTCACTGCCCCACCCACGTCCACTCCTTCCAGCACGCGGCTATTTCCGATACACGTAATTGGGCATTAGCTATGCCGCTGGTGTGTGCTGCGAGTCCGCGAGGAGCAGATAGAAAATCCAGGCCGAGTTGGCTGAGGCTGAAGGACACCTCGACGCAGGTGCGATTATGAGGACAGCGGATGTACGGCCGCCCCCGCCTTGAACTAGGCCGTCACAGTGGAAACCTGCTGCGTGGCCAAGCCTAACAATCTAGCACCCCTCCACCTCCTAGACCCCGCACGAATCGATTCTTCGGGTAGGGGCGCAGAGCGTAGGATAACGGCAGCGAAAAGTAGTATGTTGGAACCTGCCCCACCCGGCCCACCGTAAATACTCCCCGCCGCAAGCGTTTTGCACCTCTATTAGGTGGCGGATGTCGGGTGGCTCCGAGCTTGAGCTACAGCCTCTGGCGAGCTGAATCAATCAGCACGCGTGCCGTCCCCTTTCCTGCAATTGCGTTTTTCGCCGCTCTGCTATTTCACCCGGGCTCGCGACCGCGTGTGGGGCGGCTGGTGGGCAGGAGGGTAACGCAGGGCGGGACATGCGCTCGTACTTGACACAGCCTTCAGCGCAAGGATTAATACATCGTGTACAATCACAGAAGCGCCCGCGCGTTGAAATATATGATGATATCATTTTCGTCATACATGTACAGGTACAGGTACTTGTATTATTCAGCAATGGATATAATTACAGATAATACATTTTTTTACAAGAAATAGCAGTGGAGGCCACCAAGCAAAAAGAAGAAAAGAGGGGAAAATTAAGCCCGAGGAACAGGAAAGCAAGCCACAGCATCAGCACTGCCCTCCTGCAGAGCGTCGTGGAGATAGGAACCCAGAGTACCATGGAGAGCAGCAGAAAGACGTTGCATGAATTCATGTCTTCACCAGATGAGCTTAGAAACTGGTTTCGCGCGCGAGAAGGTATCGACGGTATCACAACGTCAATCATGCAGAGCAGAGAGGAGTGTACATGGTATTTTGTTTTCAGGCAGGCCCACTATCGAAGTGGTTGTATTCCCAAGTTCCAAGGTATTCCCAAGCGCAGACAGGAGATGAAGTCGGTGGATATATTTGTTATATATATGAAGTGGTGGATATGTAAAGTGGCGGTGATGGCTCAAGTGGGCTAACCGCTACTCAGCGGGAAACATTCCCGATGTTGCGGCCGACTTTTTTGCGAGTGCGACCGGGTTGGCTCTTCACAAGCAAGCATGTGTCGACCTTAATGCAACTCGCCTTCGGAATGATGCTCCTAAGGTTTGGCCGCTTGCTCCTTGCATCGTCATATCGCGGTTAGCTCACTGTCACGCCATTGCGCGGATAGCGACTGTTGCGGCCGACCACTTGAACACCAAGATCGGTTTTCACCAAAGCCAGTATCGAGCGAGCCATTCATACCACTCGTATTGGCCTACAAACTATTCTTGATTGCAGCCTCCTCAACTTCGACTTGGAAAACGCCTTCAACACCATTTCCCGCCGGAGTTTCCTTGCGGAGGAGTTGTACAAGAAACCCGACTTGCACCCTATTATCATGTTGGTTGAGATGATATATTCACGGGACTCCACAGTGTATTACTTCGACCCCGATGATACATCGATCTTGTGCGGCACGGTTCAGTCTCGTACGGGTGTCCGACAAGGATATCCTCTTGGCCCGCTTTTGTTCAACTTGGCAATCAGCACCCCCCTCCGGAATATTGGGGAATCGTGTAAGGCTTCATCAAAGATCCAAGCCTTCTCTGACGATGACAAGTACTTGATCAAAACGCCTTTCGCCCCGACTGTGATTACGGTGGCTACGGAGGTATTGGGGAAAGTTTGCTCGAGGGTTCATCCAATCAAGTTTTCGCGCATGGTAACCCCGGATACGGCCCCTAAACGGGGTGAGGTGATATGGGCGATGGTCCCCGTTGTTATGGGTACTAGTAACCTAGGAGCCCCTTCGGCGATGGCCTTCTCGATGGCAGATCGCCCCCCGGCATCTCAGAATGAGAACTTGGTTCATTCTTGGCTGCAAGACACCGTGGAGGCTCATGAGCTCCTCTTGAAAAGTATCGTTTGCTTTGCTATGTCGGACTTCGGAGGGACACACGCCGGTTTTCGCTTGGTGATCACGTGTGCGGTACGCCGCTACGGGTTAATGCTCCGCACCCTCCCCCCTAATATCTCCCGACCGTACCTTGTTGTTGCAGATAGGGCCGTTCGCAAAGCAGTTTTCGAATCTTTGGCGTTTCTTAGGACATACAAACGCCCGATCAACTAAATTGTGCTAAGCCCCAACTTTCCCTCCCGCGGAGTTTTAGGGGCTTAATGTACCATCCCTCGAGCTAGACGTTGAACTTGTTCACTATGCTTAATTCACTGCGACCATCGCCATCTTGATTACTGATTACGAGTCCGAGTCGCTAAGTCCTATGTACAGTCTTATCCGAGAGGAACTGCATAATGTTGCCACTTCTACTTTACCGTGGGCGGTCGAATTGCATAGTACGTATGAGACGATCTCCACTATGGGCGGGAACTCGGAATTGGATCTCGTGGTGTTGACTAACACACTAAATCAACACCTTTCCGATCATGCTAGGCCCGATGCCGAGTTGGTGGTATATCTTGCTAACAATGTTGGGGCGCCCGCTACCCAATTGACTTGCCTACAAATTTCCACTCCCGATGCTCTTACTCGCTTGGGAGATTCCGGGGGGCACATTCAACGGGGCATTTCGCGCATTCTTCGTGCCCGGGCCTACCTTGACCTCTTGGCGTTTTGCAGACCTTCCCCACCGGACTATGTGAATGTGATTTCGGGTACGGGGGGGCGCACGCCACTGGGGGGCGTGGAGACTGCGACATGCGTCCGCGAAGGTGGTCGGTTTTGGACAGTCCTTGGCGGACATGAGAGGCATGTGGGTGAGTGGCGGGCTAAAGCGGCGAGGTGATGGAGAGGGAAGGGAGGGTTTCGAGGGAAAAAGGGGGGACCACATCCTCAGGAAAAGGGACGACACCCTTGTCGTATGTCGCGTGAAAGGAATGGAGGGGCGGGCATGCGAGGGCGGCGACGTAGTCCGTCAAGTGGGGTGGGGGGCGGCCATCGCGAGATGGGCGAGGGATGGCCGGCGCTGGACCGGGGAAGGGCATGTCGGAGGGTAGGGAGGGGTCTTCAAGTGGTGGGGAGGCATGTCTTGTGGTGTGGGAGCGGAACCCCGGGATATCTTATTGGAAGACAACGTGCACATAGGTGGTGATGCGGCGTGTAGTGGGGTTGTAGATCTGATAACCAAAAGAATTGGGCGGATAGACAACGAAAACGACGCATAATGATTTAGGATCCAGATTACGGCGCTGGTTGTCAGGAGTCTTGGCAAAGGCAGCACAACCGAACACACGGCACGTTGCAGCGTCAAGGATGACACATGTGAGAAGAGTGAGGGGGACCACCCCCCCCCAGCACGGCCAACGGCTCTATTTAATGTGCGGTTGCGCATAAACACGACGTGGTGATAGCACAAGACCACATGGAGGGTAGAAGAGATATGGAGTGCATCATGACAAACGCATACTCGGGGAGCATACGCCATGGCCGTTCCGCTTTACCGAGCATGTGATGTGCGTACGGTGCAGAGGACTGCGTCCCGACGCCGAGTTGGGCACACATCCGTTGCGTGTCAGCATACTCAAACACAATATCAGAGTCGAATTTGATGGTGGGGGCAAACACAGTTGAGGGCACATGGTGTTTGGCATGAGTGTGTTTGATCTCCAAGAGAATGGCCTCAAATGAAGCGCATGTTTAGTCCTTGGACTTGAGGAAACGCACCCACATGTAATGTGTGTGATGGTCAATGACGAGCAGGCTGCAACAAAGGCCATGCGGGGAAGGGACATTGATAGGGCCCCATATGTCGCATGACAGGTGCATGAGGGGTGACATGGGTTTCGTGCAAGCGCTTTTGTTCCGGGGAGCTGCGTGAGCTTTATTCAAGAGGCATGAATCACACGAAAGGTTGTTTACAAGGGACCCCATGGTAGGGACATATGCTGCGCCATTGGAGTGCCGCGTTTGCAAGCCATGCATGTGAAGGTGTCCCACACGCTTGTGCCATAGTGCGGCATCACAGGGAGTGAGCAGGGCAAACGGGGGAGATGTGGGAGGGGTGGTTTGGGAAACGGGGGGAAGATGGGGAAGGGTGTAGAGACCGTTCTCGTTGGGTTGCAAGACTCCCATGCATGTGGGGACATTGAGGGTGCCAATGTCAGTGCCCGTAGGGAAAGATATTTTGCAGTTGCAGAGTTGTTGCAACTAACTATGAGGAAGCGATTGATGCCTTGAGAGGACCGCGAGATCAGGTCGGGAGTATAGAGTACACAGATGTCACGGGAAATAAAACGTCCAGAATATAAAGGGATGCGTAGGCAAACAGTGCCACTGCCGTGGATGACAACACGAGCACCACCCACCGTGGACATGTGTTTGGATGAAGAAAAGGAAAGAAAGTCGGTGCGGTGAGCTCTAAGGTTGATAGAGCAAGCATAGTCAACGACCCAACAGGTGGACAAGAGAAGGGGGACTAGATGAGGGGTGCTGATTAGGGCAACTACGCAGGAGGGGGAACGGGCCAGATAATCGGGTTCGAAGTCATGGACCTCCTCAACCTCTTCATATTCAAACGGGAAGTCAAGGGGGGAGTCGGTATCAATGGCGTCAGTGACGTCATTGAGGTGGGCAGTGGCGGTCTTAGGGCGGTTGAACTAGTTATGAAAATCGATGTTGTGGCGCTGCCACTTTATGAGCTCCGCATCAGTGACCTTGCAGTCAGAGCCACGATGGTCTTCACCGCTGCAACAGCTGCACCTTACGCCGCAGTGTTTGAGGGGATGATCGGCGGGTACGGGGGTTTTCCACCACTAGGAGCAAAGGAACGGCGACGATGACGCTGTGAGCCGGCAAGGAAGGCATAGACCGGAGGTGCGGTGCTATCCACAACCGCCGCAAGCGTGTCCAAGTGGTCGGCTTTGGCGCAGAATTTGCGGTGACACCTCAAAGGCGGAAAGGGAGAAGGTGGGGTAGAATGCGTTAACAATGCACTTTTTAGCATGGCCAGACGGTCCCTCATGAGACATGCCCACCAGCATAAAGATGATGAGAAAATGTTTGGGCATGCCGACAAGACCGTCAACCATGAGGGTGGAATCGTTAAGGTCATCATACGCATGCCGCATGTTGTGGACGAAATCCGAGAGAGACTCGTGAGGGCGTTAGACGCGTATGACTTGACGGGCCATGCGCATGGTGAGTGCGATGCTCTGGGAGTCGAGGCGGCCACACATGGAGTGCCACGATGCGGCACCACGATCAAGTTTGGATACGTTGACCGTGTCGAGTGCATGGCGGGCGCGGCGGTTGTCGCCAACACACTAGAGCAGCACGGTCTAAATGATGTCCTGAGATTTGGTTTGGATGACTGCCCGAGACTCATGTAGGATCAGTTGGGGAATGAGCCGGGAGTTTCATGCGCACAAAATTCAGGAATGCGGCCTTCCAACGCTTGAACTGCTAGTCAGGTTGCATGACCTACATGTCAAGTTTGACGTGGCGGAGGCTCGCGTCGAGGTCGAGTCCCTCGCACTCAAGTTGAGTGGCGAGAATAAGGTCGGGGTCGATAGTGGGGCGTCGTGGCTTCACAGACGCCGGGGGGGGGACATGGCTAGGGCGTGGGGGTGTCCTAGACTAGGGATGACGCAACTCTTCAGCATGTGGGGATGGCACATGAAAAGGCGCACGGGGTGGTGCCTCCAAGGAGGCGAGGCAATTGTGGAACGCCGACAGCGGCTCCATAATGGTGCTCAACATGGCATGCGTCGTAGCTTTGTCTGAAACCGCTTCCGACGCAGCAAGGTTGTGGGAGCGAGACATGTCCACGTCGCGATCACGGTCGCCACGACTAATGCGGAGAGGCAAGGTGGCGCCTTCCTTTGGAGCCATGGGTGTACCGGGACATTGAATAAATCCACTAACGGTTTGTGCCTAACGGTGGGTTTTGCGAGACGGTATGGTGCCCGCCGATCCCTCGGCCTGATGCCGTGGGGTGTCTCACACGCCCTTGCCGTATCCTCCACGTAAAGTAGGGCACAAAGAACCGTCGGGGAAGACTAGCGACGGGCGTTGAGTGCCGCTGGCGGCTAACGTGCACCCTACGAGATGCGCCCCCCTCCCGTGCTTTGGACTTGTTTGCAACATGTACCCACTGAGCGAGTGCGTCATGTGGGCGTGACCTATCGGCTGGGTCGTCCTACGTCGCCGAGGAGGGAGGATGGTAGTGAGGCGGGTAGCGAGAAGTATTGTACAATATTGGAGAGCGGGAAAAAATGAAGTCCGGCGCCGGCGCAAGGTAAGGCGTGGCGGGGAACTTGTGGGCCGTGTATGGCCGAAAACAAATGCGTGTAACCTTTCTACGTGTATGCAGAGGAGCCAATAACCTATTGAACACGGTGCATGGTTCGAGAAGCGGAAGCAAGATAACAGTGTGGTTACAGTGACCACCAACTAGAGAGATGGGCAGGAAGGAGGGAGGGCAATAAGACAAACCACGATGAGTGGTAACTAGTCTACTGGTTGTACTTTGTACTAGGTACATCACTGAGATATTTGAACCTAGTAAGTGCTTTGAAGTTACTTACAATAGTGTCGCTGACTCGCGTTCTTTGCGCTCTGACAATTACGTCCGTATGCAACATTTCGTTCGTTTTTCTTCTCATTTTTTGCGTTTTTCGTGGGATGTGCGGCGAGAGTTCATGCAACGTCTTTCTTTGCTCTTCATGGTATTTTGGGTTCCTATCTCCGCAATGCTTTGCAAGAGGGCAATGGCGACGATGTGGCATGCGTTCGTGTTCCTCGGGCTTAGGTTTTTTCCTCTTTTCGTATTCTTGCTTGGTGGCTTATTCAATGGAAATAATTGTAATTAATGTAGACAATTAACGACGTGGATTACAAATCACATACGCGGGCCGCCACCAACCTCCAACTCTGGATGACGAATAAAAGGCTCCGTTCGCTTGTGTGGCGGTTAGCCTTTGAAAGCTAAACGTTAGCACAAATATGTTCTAGTCTGTCTAGTTCTGTTGTTGCAAGATGGCAAATGATGTTGTCGAGAGGCAATTGATGAGAGATGTTTCATTGCTGTACTTAGGCAGTAGATGTTGTAAGTGAACAAAGGAATTGTTAAAAGGTTCTGTCACCTCCCTCTACTGCACTGGGCTTAAATAGGTTTCAGCCCAGACTAGGTACGCCTGCAAGCTTCGCTTACGTGTCAGGCGTTAGTGCTGCTCAACCGTCGTCATCTGTCCTCGAGACACGGCCTGCCTAGCATTGGGTTTCACGACGCGGCTCCTTCTGCATTGAAGAGCTCGTTCTGGCGCGTCATCTGACTGGTTAGATTAATTATGCATATATGTACGTACCGGGAGGTACTGGTCGTACTGTAGCATTAGCACCATTACAATATTGCAGTAGCGACGTACCCACGAGTATACGTCCGTCCTGTGGAAAAGCACGAATTGGAATCCGTAACGAGTACCAGTACAATGTCCTGCAATGTACTGTTGCAGGACTGTACTCGTCACACTCGTACCCTCCCCCTCTTGACAGATCAATGAGGCCGCCGCGAGGCAGACCTCCGTGGTTCTTGGCTCCTTTACTGAAGCAGTTACTGGGACTCAGGAATGCGCGCTGGGAAAACGTGCATGAAGTCAATGTACGCCTGAGTCTTGGCGAACTTGCGCCATTGGGGCGTCTCCAAGAATTCTTGTAACGCAATTGTTCGATGCACCTCGTTCAAACGGTGCCAGACAGGTGGAATGTCGTCATCACTGAAGTGCGTCATGAAGAGCAAATATTTGCCTCGTCGCCCAGGTAGCGACTTGATGCACACAGCAGAGATGTGCGACACGTCAAACTCCTCGTCGTCTCCTTCAGGTACAGTCATTGGGACAGCTGGTCGTAGCGGAGCGGTAGAGCAGGGTCGTAAGTTGTTAACATGGAACACAGGATGTAAGCGTACTGTCGCTGGTAGTTTCAATCTGTAACTGTGTTTTCCAATCTGCTCCTCCACTGAAAAAGGGCCGAGCTGTCTGTCTCTGAGTTTCCTGTTCGGTTGTCCTCGCAGAAAAAGATTTGCTGTGACGACTGACACCTTGTCTCCCTTAGCGAAGTGTGGCGCCGTAGACGGTTATGTGCTCGCATGCATCTCGTCCTTATGTAGCTTTAACACAGAGCGTACAAGGTTGCGTCTTGCGAAATTGGAATCGACGGTCGCATGCTGAAGAGCAGGTCAGGAGGCTCCTCAGGAGAAAAACCAAAGTTAGCCTCGAACGGTGTGTGCTCAATTCCGAGTGCACGCGAAGCGTTGTACGCAAACTCCACTTGCGGTAAAAGTGTCGACCAGTCAGAGCCATCATAGCAACAGAAGCAACGAAGAAGCTGCTGAAACGTGCTGTTCACGCGCTCTGTCAATCTGTCTGTTTCTGGGTGTCGGCTGGAAGACATGTTCAGACGCGTTCCAAGGCGTCTCCAGAGTGTCTGTCAGAAAGCGCTGACAAATTTTGGGTCGCGGTCGCTGATTAGCACACGGGGAAGTCCATGTAAGCGGTAGACTCCCTGTAAAAACAAAGTTGCAGTTTCTTCGGCAGCAATCGACTCTGTACATGGCAGAAAATGGGCCATTCGAGTTAGATGGTCTACCACAATCAGCACACTATTAAAGCCGTTGCTTTCAGGCAAGTGTGTCAGGTAGTCAAGACCAACTGTGTGCCACGGTCTGGGTGGAACAGGTAATGGGTAAAGAGTCGCAGCCATCTGCGGTCGAATCTTCGCTCGTCGGCACACGACGCAGCGTTCACAAAAATCTTTCACGTCTTGGCGGATTCGTTTCCACCAGAATCTGTCGAGTGCTTTAGCAAGAGTGCTAGCAACTCTTCTGTGACCATCTGACGAACTTTCGTGCAGTACCTCCCGGTACGTACAGCCTAAGTACAGCAGTGAAACATCTCTCATCAATTGCCTCTCGACAACATCATTTGCCATCTTGCAACAACAGAACTAGACAGACTAGAACAGATTTGTGCTAGCGTTTAGCTTTCAGAGGCTAACCGCCACACTAAAGCATAGTTGACATATGTGGCCACATACCACATATGTATCAATCTACGACACTTGACGCACATAATAACATGCAACGTCCCTCGAACATGCCGTAAAATTAGGGTGGGTAGCGACTAGGGGCAAATGTATTGTTGTTGTGTTTCTAGTGTGGAACCTCCCTAGCGGCTTCCGCAAAAGATGTTCCATCCTGCTTGCTGGCCGCACAAACATTTCGGAGAGAAGAAGAGTACCAGGTAGGATGAAGGTCCATATTCGAGCGTTTTCATACCAGATTTTGAGCACAAGGATGATGTCACCTGTAAGCGGATATCGCCATCATCATGGCGTGCCACGTCGACAATGCATGAAGAATGTGGATGAGGATTTTATATAGCTACCCGTACATGTACTTTTTATCAATAAGTTTTTTACAAGAAAAAGCAGTGGAGGCCACCAAGCAAAAAGAAGAAAAGAGGAAAAAACCTAAGCCCGAAGAACAGGAAGGCATGCCACAGCGTCAGCACTGCCCTCCTGAAAAGCGTCGCGGAGATAGAAACCTAGAGTGCAGTGAAGAGCAGCAGAAATACGTTGCATGAATTCACGTCGCACATCCCTCGATCCCCCCAGAACGCCGAAAAGGAACAAAAGTAGTTCGACGACCGAAATGTTGCATACGGACATAACTAACAGAGCGCAAGGAGCGAGAGTCATCGGCACCCATGCCAGGGAAGCGACGAACAGCCACCAAACTAGCCAAGCGATCAACCAACTCAGCCGCCATCGGCGCCAACCGGCCCCCATCCTCCATGGCGAAGGGATAATAGTCATGGATCGACTGAACCGAAGGCGTATCAAGCAAAGCATAAGTACGGAGGTCCGCATCAAGTTTGCCATGCTGAGCTCCCAATGCAAGGCTGCCCGGGAGTGGGAGACAAGCATCTACACGAGGAACATTGGTGTTCGTGCGAGCACTTGTAACCGTCACATCAACAACAACATGACGGTGCGGAGCCATGAAGTCTAACCAAACCACATCCCGAGGGTGATCTCGAGAAGCTCCTGACCAAATACGGCGGACATCCAACCGCAGGTCCCGCCCGTTAGTAGCCCCCGCTTCAAGCATGAACTCTTCAAGCACGTGGACAATCCGATCGTGGATTTGAATGATATACCAAGAGCACGGGCACCGGGGGACATGGTCCATGAGCATAGCAGTTGTTGAGCGCTCACCCGACATTGAGGTGCCTGATACCGTCGACAAAAATCCATACCCGCCAGACTTTGAAGGAGCCTCATTGCACCGAGGGCACTTTCGAACATGAGAGGCGCGCTCCGCAGTCAAGCCAAGCACCCGGTGGGCTGCCATCGTATAGCAATCGGGTGGCACCTTGGAACTAGACTCATGTGAAGCGAAAAAGAGAGCCAAAGCCCCGCGACCCGTACCTGAAATCACATTCACATAGTCCGGTGGGGAAGATCTGCAAAACACCAAGAGGTCAAGGTAGGCCCGGGCGCGAAGAATGCGAGAAATGCCCCGTTGAATGTTGTCCCCGGAATCTCCCAAGCGAGCGAGAGCATCGGGAGTCGGAAGTTGTAGGCAAGTCAATTGGGTAGCGGGTGCCACAAAATTGTTGACCGGAGATACCACCAACTCGACATCGGGCCCAACATAATCGGAAAGGCTTTGGTTCAGTTTGTTAGTCAACACCACGAGATCCGATTCCGAAAACCCGCCCATAGTGGAGATCGAATCATGCGAATTGCGCAATTGGACCGCCCACGGTAAAGTAGAAGTGGCAACATTAAGTAGTTCCAGTCGGATAAGACCGTACATAGGACCTAGCGACTCGGACTCGTTATCAGTAATCAGATTGGCGAGGATCGCAGTGAATGAAGCATAGTGAGCAGGTTCGGCGTCGAGCTCGAGGGACGGTACATTAAGCCCCCTAAACTCCGTAGGGAGGGAAAGCTAGCGCTTAGCACAATTAAGTTGATCGAATGTTTGTACGTCATGAGAAACGCCAAAGATTCGGTAAACTCCAGTGCGAACGGCCATATCTGCAGCAACAAGGCACGGTCCGCAGATATTAGGGGGGGGGTGCGGAGCATTAACCCGTAGCGGCGTACCGCACACGTGATCATCAAGCGAAAACCGGCGTGTGTCCCTCCGAAGTCCGACATAGCAAAGCAAACGATATTTTTCAAGAGGAGCTCATGAGCCTCCACGGTGTCTTGGAGCCAAGAATGAACCAAGTTCTCCTTGTGAGATGCCGGAGGGCCATCTCCCATCGAGAAGCCTATCGCCGAAGGGGCTCCTAGGTTACTAGTACCCGTAACAACGGGGACCATCGCCCATATCACCTCAACAAGTTTAGGGGCCGTATCCGGAGGTACCATGCACGAAGAATAGATTGTTTGAACATTCGAGCATACTTTGCCCAATTCCTCCGTAGCCACCGTAATCACAGTCGGGACGATAGGAGTTTTGATCAAATACTTTCCATCGTCAAAAAGGCTTGGATCTTTGATGAAGCCTTACACGGTTCCCCAATATTCCGGAGGGGGGTGCTGATCACCAAGTTGAACAAAAGCGGGCCAAGAGGATCTCCTTGTCGGACACCCGTACGAGACTAAACCGTGCTGTGCGGGAGCGAAGCATCATTGGGGTCGAAGTAATACACCGTGGAGTCCCGTGAATATATCATCTCAACCGACGGCATAATGGGGTGCAAGTCAGGGTTCTTGTACAACTCCGCAAGGAAAATCCGGCGGGAAATGGTGTTGATGGCGTTATCCAAGTCCAAGCTTAGTAGGCTGCAATCAAGAATAGCTTGTAGGCCAATACGAGTGGTATGAATGGCTCGCTCGATACTAGCTTTGGTGAAAACCGATCTTTGTACATGGCCTAAGTGGTCGCCCGCAACAGTCGCTATCCGCGCAAAGTCGCGTGACAATGAGCTAACCACGAGAGAACGCTGCTAATAACAAGCGGCCGAACTTTAGGAGCTTCACCCCGAAGGCGAGTGGCGTCACGGTCGACCCAGGTTTGCTTGTAAAGAGCCCACCCGGTCGCACTCGCTAGAAAGTCAGCCGCAGCCTCGGGTATGTTTCCCGCGGAGCAGCGGTTAACCCACTTACGCCATGCCGGATCATTCAAGTCACGTACATGTTCCCATCGCCAGCCATCAACGTGGGGGAATGACAAGCGAGGTGTTTTTTCTCAAGACAAGGAGCATAGACTCCTCCCATATTTCGAGGCTGTCACGGTCATCTAGATACGTGAGGGGCGGGGCCGCCGGGGGGGGCAAGGGGTCGGAGAGATCACAGTATGGATGGGGAGTACCATGCGGAGGATGCAACCGCTAAAGATCAGCCAAAGCCGCGTCCGCGTCCTCCACCATTCCAAAGTCGGCTCCGTCGACGGCCATACGGGCACGTCGCAGCTGATCAACTTTCACTAGCTCACGGGCCCGACAGAAGGCGGCACGGCGTCGGAGGTCACCTTCAGAGAGGTGAGTCGGTGGGTGGTGTTGCTCCCGTTGAGTGGGCTAGGCCCGGCGACGACTAGAGCCCCCCCCTACCCCGGCCCCGACCACCGGGGCGTCTAGGCACAAAAGCCCCTGAGCACGCACGTGCAAGCTCACCTCTATCTCGAATATCGCGTACAAGGGTGTCAATGCCCGTGAGTCTGTCCTCTCCGGACGTAGAGAACCAAAGACGGATTCGACGTTGGACAAGGGAGCGGATGCGAGCACCGGCCGCCGCAGGGGACGGTCGGAGGAGGAGGCCGCCAAAGAGGTGAATTGCCGAAAAAGCTCCAGCGGCACGAGAGTCCGTTGAGAGAAGGGAGGTCACATACTCGAGGGTGTCTTGTAGGGCAGAATTGAGGTCATCTCTCGCTGCCGCACAAACCCCCGGGGCCGCAATGACATGTATGAGATGCAATAGGCAAGCGGCATGGTCGTTGTCGGAGCACCATGAAGCAGGAGCAGCAACGCGAGGGGAAGATCGGACAGCAACCTCTCGGCGGAGTGCGGCAACATATGAGGGCATAAAAGCATGTCCATGAGGTAAATGGGGTCCATAATATGGAGGGGGGGGGGGGGGGTATAAGCACCGGCTCGGCTCGGGGTGGGGAAGGGAGTGGAGCCAAGGGGGGGAGTCCACTAGAGGCAGGGGGGGGAGGGGTGACTGTTAGCACTAGCATCCCGTTACCTAGTGCTTATGTACAAGGTAGCTATTTGTCATCTTAGTACTTACTGGTATGCTATTAGCGGTACTCTATTCATTATAAATGGCGGTTGGCCGGCCCTCCCGGTGCCTTCGCCGGCCGCCATCTCTCTCTTCCCACTTCTCTAGTCACCACAACCGGCCCCCTTGTGGGGCCGGCACGACCTCCGTGTAACTATCCGTTCCCAACTCTAACAGTGATAGCTATTCGGAGGGGGCATGGTCCAAGGTGCGGCGGGCGGGAGCATCCCACATAGTCATGAGCCGACATTGGAGAAACGGGAGCGGCCACACAGTGTAGGCATGGAGTGGTAAGAGGGCGAGCTTGGGTGGCATATACAAGGTGAGCGTCCGAGGCACATAGGGAAAATAAGGCCGGAGAGGAGGTAGCGAGGTGGCGAGCTTGGCGACGGTGTGCAAGAGTGGAGAGGCCATTGCCATTTATGATCATGTTAGTGTGTTTCGCGAAATTAGAGCGCCATTTACGGGCAACAAACCGTATGCCACACGGGGTGCAACTGTAAGACCCCCCCCGCGACGGAGACAGAACACCCAATGTACTTAGGCCCGGCTCCAACACAGAAGCTCCGGGCCGAGCACCAGTAGCAGCATCCGCAACTCGCCGCCTACCATCAGCACCATCTCGCCGCGAACCAGCTGCAACCCTCCGCCCGGCAGCATAACCACTCTGCCCATTGGCACCAACATTTGCAAAACCGGCACCGCCGTCAATCCTTCGCCCACGAGCCGTGGTAGAAACGGCCAATCGCCGACCAACACTTGTAGAAGCACCACTAGCAGCGCCATCATCGGCTAGAGCTCTATGTCCAAGAGCCCATGCAACATCAACCGGGCGTGGGCCAACACAAGCAGTTGCATGAGCATCACCAACGGCGCTACTACCAGCCACATGTAAGTGCCCAAGAGCACCAACACCAACACTAGCAACTTGGCGCGAGCATGCCCCGGCAGCCGCAGGTCCCACAGCAACAACAATAACATGAGCAATAGCAGGACAAGCTGCAACACCACTAGTTGCAACCCTTTGCTCATGAACGTTGATAGTAACGGCCGAGCGCCAACCAACAAGTGCAAAAGCGTCCCCGGCAGCAACACGACCAGCTCCTTTCCCATCCGGGGCACAAAATGCAGTTGGCCGTGAACCAGCACCGGTGGCTGCTACGACAGCGACAACACCACCAGCACGGGCAGCAGCCGGTCGCCAACCGGCACCGGAACCCACTTCCGCAACAACACAACATGTAGTAGTACCACTTGTAGCCCTCTGCTTACGAATACCATCAACCGCCCGCCAACGAGCGTCATCACAAGCAGCAATATTACCATCAACAACACCAGCAAAACCATGACAAAGCCCACCAACATGAGTATCAACATCAACACTCTAGTGCAATCTAGCAGCAGTGGCTCCACATGTAGTAGCAACACCACCAAAAGCACCACGAGGCGCAACCCTTTGCCCACTAGCATCAATAACAACACCGATAACATTACCACCAGTTGCAGCCCTCTGCATACGAATACCAACAACCATCCGCCAATCAGCATCAACACATGCAGTAGTAGTAATGGCAACAACACCACCACCAGCAACAACAACAACAACAACATCAGTAAAAACATCAACATCATGGTGCCATCCAAAAGCCGTAGCTCCCCTTGTAGCAGTAGCCGCAACAACACCCACAGCATGAGCTCGAAGCCCACATGCATTAGTAACAACACCAATAACCGCACCACCATTTGCAACCCTAAGCCTACGAATACCAAGAACCGCCCGCCAACCAGCATTAACACATGCATCAATAGTACCAGCAGCACTATCAATAGCAGCAGGAGCATCAACAACAAAATGACGAAGCTCACAAGCGACAATAACAACACCATCAACAACATGGTGCCATCTAGCAGCATTAGCTCCACTTGTAGGAGCACCACCACCAATACCACCATGTGCAATCGCTAGCCGAGAACCGGCACCGGTGACTACTGCAACACGAACAACAACGTCTTCAAACCGCCCTACCAGCGGCGTCTCTATGTCCAGAAGTAGGTATTGCAACACCCGGCCGCAAACAAGCAACATCAGCCGCAGCCGCAGAAACCCCACATGTAGCACCCCCACTACCAACAACATCGGCAGCACTACCAGCGACATCAACATCGACACCCCCAATTGCAGCCCTCCGACCACCTTGAATAATAGTAACACTTGACCGTGAAACAACACTTGTTGTTGCCAGAGTACCAACACCACCACCACCACCAACGACAGCACAAGTGAACCCACCAACAACAACACGTTGTCCCCTAGCTTAAACAACAACCTTCGATCGCCAACTAGCACGAGTACATGCAGCAGCGTCAAAAGGAACACCCTATGTAGCAGCACCATCAACACTAACACCTCTAGATGCGGCCATGCGGACGCCACTACCAACAACAGCAGCCGACCGCCGACCAACAGCCGAAACACCACAGCCACCACCACAACCAGCAACATTAGCAGCAACAACGGCAACGGTGGTATCGGCACCACCAGTAGCCCTACGTCCGCCGGTTGCTGCAGCAACAACAGCTGTGCGCCGACTAGCATTTGCATCCTCCCGCGAACCAGCAACGGCGGGTGCACCTCGCCGCCCACCATCAGCAAAACTAGCAGCCCGCCGCATAGTAGCACCCGCCCCCCCACACCCGAGCCGACTCGCAAGGGGGCGACGGGCGGCGCAAGTGGCGCATACGACATATTCCTAAGAGCCACATGGGGGGCGAGACAAAGCGGACCGAAGAGGGCATCGCGCATTATGACGACGAGTGGCACGGCGGCCCGATGCGGAAGCACGGACATGGGATGCAGGGGGGCACACAACAGTCGACGCACGGACCGTAGCACGGGCCCGACGAGCACTAGAGTCTCGACGGGGAGGTCCAGACGCGTAGGACATGGCGAAAGGGGGGAGAGGAGAGGAAGAAGCCAGTCGGGGCGGCCCGGGAACAAAGCGTGAAGGCCGGTCAACAGCCCGGTCGTCGGGCATAACAAAGCCCCAAGAGCAACGTAGATCGTTAAAGAACACACTGAGCCACCCCCTCCCTTGCCTCCCCGCTACGAACATGGAGGATAGAGGGAGGGTAAGGAGCATGCGGGGGCGAACTACCTAGGCGCCGACGAGTTCCGATGGGTAGGTCGTACATGTACCGTCATGCTATGTTGGGGCATACACCTTTAATTTTTTTGGCCCCGCGGACATGTACATGTACCAATAACAATACACGTCTACACGTCACGCTCTACTTGTATCGCAGATAATTTTTATTCAGTCAAGTGCCATCGTACAACATTACTCATCTATCGTGTCTGGTCCACGACTTGTACGAGTACCTGCTTTAGATACTTTCAAAATCATTACAAGTTTACAAGGGAGTTGGGGCTTCGTTATGCTAAAAGTGAAGATCTCTTACATGGCTGACAAGGCCAAAGGGCCTTGTACACGCATTAAGAGGGAACCAAGGAGAGCGGGCTTGCATGAATTGTGCTCGCGCAAACGGCAGAAAGTGGTCTAATGTTGCTTGCGGCGCGTCACATATGGGGGGTGAGTTTTAATGAGGCAACGCATGTAAAAGCTAGCCTAGACGGTTATACTTGCGAAGCGTCACGGCAACGCTTGCTACTACCGTCGTTGTCAACACCTCCCGGTGCGTCTCCACGATCTTCCTCAAGCATCGCCTTTATGGTCATTTTTTACCGTGACACTTCTTGCAGTTTTTTTCGACGCTTAATATATGCCTCGTCGGGCTCCCGATTCGCCGCCGGCAAACGCGACCGCATGTCTTTTACAATAACCTTTTGGCTGTTGACCATCCCTCGCCAGTATCTATCCGATTTTTCCACACTAGTTATCTTTTTGCGGATTTGGCTGTTTTGCGTCTACATATTGTGCATGCTTGTTGTTTCACGGACAAATTGAAATTGAAATTGTTTACAACATGTACCGTATGCGCTGGTTTACACCAAATACCGTATGCGCCGGTTGCTGTCTCTGGGCCCTCCCAACTATGCCATACATAAAACTTACAAGTTAGGGCTAAACCGTTAACCACCTAAATCCAACCTCTCCAAGGGTGATCGGGGATTTTACTCCCCCCCGGGGAGAGTGCGATACGGGGTGAAGACGGTGTGCAATTAGGGGCGTGCGAAGGTGCAGTGTGCGGGGGAGCGGCGAGAGGTCGTGCGGGATTTGATGCGGTATACAAGTAGGAGATGATGTAGCCATTGGACAGTGTGCGTGTGGAGTTGTGCGAGTATGCGAGACGTGTCGAGTCGTGCTTTGGAGATGAGTTTGTCAAGGGGGTCGGTGCGGAGGGTGAGGAGAGAGGTGAGACTTGCGATGGTGGATGACTGCGGTGTGCCCGTGCGGCTCATGACGATGGGGAGGATGTCGACCTCGGTACCTAGCCAATAGCTGCGGGTGGCATTTGCGAGGGGTGTGTATTTGGCCCGAATAAAGTGGGCTGTTTGGGAGAGGTTGTGATCCGTGCAGTATTTCCACTCCCCTATATGAATTTTCGTAATTGATGAGTATCGGCAGCGACCGTTTGTATGGCCGACGAATCGAGGTTCGAGGAGCGGATGAAATGTGCGCTGGGGGTCGTAGCGCAGGGGGGAGAATCTCCGGAGGGGAGGATGGCGGGGCCCGAGGTTAGGGAGTCGGGCGAGAGACCTTCGTTAGCAACAACAAGGCGGGTGGGCATGTGGGTGGGGTGAGGGGGGTGATAGTCAAGAGGGGTGTGGGTGGGAGGGGGGGGAGTGAATGATTTGATGGGTTTGTTACCGAAGTCTGCCGTGATTGTCTCCCATCGACCGCCGTTGTGACGTTCTTGTAGGGAGAGTAGGAGTTGTAGCGCGCTGCTGTGGCGGTCATGTCTTTGGCCAGACATGGTTGGGCATGTACCGGCCATGTGGTCGTTGCTAGTGAATTGTCCACACATGGGGCAGCGCATGGTGAGGTTGTGTGTGAGGAGGCGGGTGTTGTGGACTCCCCATAGGAATTCTTGCTTGTGGGTGAATTGGATGTTGGTGAGTGTTGTGTGGTTTTTTTGGATGGTGTAGTCGGCGCCGTCCTCCGCTGCGCGGGCGAGGAGGGCACCGTGTTTGGATGTTCGTGAGAGGGGTGTGTGTGTGTGTGTTTGGTGCTGTGGGTGTAAGCATCAATTTTGAGGTTGGTTATCTGTAGGGTGTGAGTTCCCCTAGGGTTTGTGGGATAAGGGTGTATGGCCATGTCTAGTGGCCTATCGACACGTCTGAACATGTGGTGTACGCTGTGTCGGGTGAATGTCCATCTGCAGCTTGGTTAGCTAGTGTGTCTGCGAGGTCGTTGCCTAGTGAGTGGTTGTGTGCTTCAATTTTTCCAAGGTGTGTGCGGATGCCTGCGTCGCAGCGGATTTTGAGGGTGTGTGTGATGGAGAGGAGCGTGTCGCGCTAGATGTTGTGGCGGTAAGCGGATGGGCAGTTTAAGTAGCCTTGTATGAGGCGGAGGGAGCACGCACTTTCTGTAAGGAGGTGGGTATGGCCTAGTCGGAGACCTTGGTCTATGCCAGCTAATTCAGCGCGATTGATGGTGTTCGAGGGAGGGGTAGAGGTCACCAGAATTTTGATGCGGGTGTCCGAGGCGGGGTGGGTGGCGGCCCCTACTAGGGGTGATGAGCCTCCCTTTTTGGAGCCGTCCGTGTATACAAATTCCCGCCAGTTCCAAGCAAAAGTTCCTCTGGTGGGGGAGTATGTTAGTTTCATGCGTTCCTGGAGGGGGTATGTAAGGGGGTGTCGGGAGGAGATGGTAGATGCCCGCTGAGTGTGGTGAGTAGGTGGCGGTGAGGTGTGGAGGTGGGATGGTGATGATGGGGTTGGGGAGGTGTGTGTCGTAGATAGATTCGAGAGTGTTGTGTGGAGTGCGGTCATGGCTGTGTGTGAGGGTAGAGTGGAGAGGGCTAGGGGGTTGGCGACGAGGTAGATGTCGACCATCCAGCGTGTGCCGAATGGGGTAGGGGTGGGGTGGCCTGTGTGTTGGTCGGGGGGTAGGAACGTGTTTGCGTCATTGGGAAGGGTGTAGAGGTGGTGGGTGTTTGGGGAGTTGATGTATTTGGAGTGGCGATATGGTGTGTGTTCCCATCGGGGGAGTATGAGGATGGTTGCGCTGGGTGTGTGAGAGGCTGTGAGGTGTGCGCTGGTGATTGCATGTTCCATGGCGCGGCGCATGCATTCGTGGTCGTATTCTGGGTTGGCGATGTTGGTGCCGTGCCATGTGTGTGGGGCATTGCTGCCGCTTGACGAGAAGACTATGTCTTCGGGGTATAGTGAGTGGTAGGTGTGAGAGTGGAGTGATTTATTGAGGGGGTCAGAGTAAAGTTCTGTCTAGATGTGGAATGTGTGGCGGAGGGCTGTGAGGAGGTCCTCTCTAGTGGCCCATCTATTGCGGGTGGTGGTGGCAGGTGTGGGTGATTGGATTTCTGAGCGGGAGCCTAGACGGGTGAGGAAGTGGTAGACCTCCTCTTCGAACGTGTGCTGGGAGAGGTCGGGGCGGAACAATTGAAATAGGTGGCGGACGCGGGGGCCGTTAAGGGTAGTGACCGCGCGGCCGTCGGGAGTGCAGAGTATGGTGGTGTCGTGTAGTGATGGGTGTGTGTGAATGGTGAATTTACCGGTAGGAAGCATGTCGAGGTCGG
Organism: Tetraselmis chui; assembly: GCA_026401115.1. Taxonomy (NCBI): domain Eukaryota; kingdom Viridiplantae; phylum Chlorophyta; class Chlorodendrophyceae; order Chlorodendrales; family Chlorodendraceae; genus Tetraselmis; species Tetraselmis chui. The sequence continues at coordinate 104 of JAPMLY010001841.1, read as the reverse complement.
GGTGGATAGGGTCGTGATTAAATGTGATGAGGGGGTGTGTCTATGGAGGGGGTCCGTGTTCGGGTAGGATGGGTGTCGTGGAGGGGACAAAGCCGGAGTTTCAC